>BLXT01000976.1:2461395-2472182 GCA_019648995.1 Plakobranchus ocellatus
TTTTTTTTATAAGATTGTTAATATATCTTCTGTATATCTCTACTGCCTTTGCGCTCAATCATTCAAGTAATTGAAAGATGTCCGACGGTCAGATCCGATCCGAGGCGTTTGAGCGAGTGTTACTTTAGAAATCTTGGTGAGCAGGTTATTAAGAAATAAACGAAAGTAAAGACTGACCTAATGCGATGAACAATCAAATGCACGTGTGCTAGCTACCATGTGAAAAGACAGGAAGCTGACCTACTCATGGAAAAAGTAAGATACTGCAGAAGGGATCGAAATGCAGGCAGATGGGCAGTCGGACCGACAGTTAGATATACACACATTAACTTACACAGAAAACAGTAACAACTGTGCGAAAGAAGCAAAGAACCAAAACAAACACACACACACACACACACAAACACACACACAAATATAATCCATTATCTAGAAAAATGGTAGTAGAAAGAAACAGATCTAGAGCAGTCGTTTGAATAGTCGTTAAGAATATTGCAAGCTAGCTCAAAGATTTACAAAAACAAATGTGTGAGGAAAAGACAGTCTGTTTTTAAGTGTCCTGTCTGGAACAGACATTGGCGATCATATTCCTCCACTCAAACCTGTTCTCTTTTACTTTAGAAGCTATTGTTGCTACCGTTACATATTACCCATGAGCTGACACTTTCCATCCTCTGCTATGTTTGCCTTCAATAGTTGCTAAATTTCTAAGTGTCCCAGAAATTGTGTTTGCCTCTGACTAATGTTTTCAATTAATGATCGCACAAGTTTAGGTTCTTTCTCTGCCGACTCATTGGACTTTTTTCCCTCCATGTCACCTCATCACTCTTCTGATCAAACACATCTCTACTGCTTCCAATTTTCTCTCTGTCTCCTTGTTAACTCTCTAATATTCACTTCCATATAATACGTTTATAGCCAAATGAAAAGCAGTATCGTCTTAGACTTAACACTGACGATGCTGTTCTGTATTTGGCTAAACTACGGCAGTATAATACTGACCATACATAATATGTTATCATTACCCTTGTTTTGGTGCCCACACTTTGCCAGTTTTGGTTTCATTTCTTGGAATGTAACTTTCAATATACATTAACATTTTGAAATGGAGCAAGCAAAGGCTTGACTTTGCTTTTCGTGAGATCAGATAAGTGTAATGGTAGTCATTAAAGTCAAACCTAGAACTTGAGAATTTTTTTGGTGTCAATATCAGCAAATAAAATTCCTCTTGCTGTGTCCAATTTCTATTGGATTCTATTCTTGACGTTTTTCATGTTTGCTTTTGCTTACTTCTCTTTGTTTATTCATGCGCCATGACTGCGTTACAGAATAAACCATTCTATCTTTTTTAGATGTCTCTGATAAAGGCAGACAGTGGCTTTAGTTCTAAGAATCATGAAACTTCATTTTTGGTTTCGTTTCCTTAAACTTGGGACGCTTATCTATAAATCTATATTTTTTAGCTCTCTCTCTCTCTGTATGAATATATATCTTTCTCTCTCTCCCCTCTCTCTCTCTCTTTCACTTTCTCTCTCTGTATCTGTATATCTTTGTCTCTTCCTTAATGTATATTGAAAGTTATATATGTAAATTGAAAGATATATATATATATATATATATATATATATATATATATATATATATATATATATATATATATATCTGTTCCTCTTTATTGATTATTTCTTCAATGTATATTATCCTTTTTTCAGTTCTTCCTCCCTCGACATCTCTCATTATTCTTCCTTCTCTTTGCCTTCAGATTTATTTCGCAATGTTTTGGTTTGTGTGTGTCTCTCTTTTTAAGGTTCTCCCTCTTCTTTCTGGCTCTACCTCTCTGTCTTCTTTTCCTCTGGTTCTATCTTTGTTTATCCCTACCCCTTTTTTTTCTTTTTTTTTTTTTTACTTCTTTCTCTATCTCCCTCCATCTCTCTCACCTCCATTCTCTTTATATTCAATCTCTCTCCTTCTTCATCTCCTTTTTCTTTCCTTTCGCTCTTTCCATTTCCTCCTTATGTGCCCATAAATTCCTCTGTATATCTATCTTTGGGTGCTCGTTTTCGTCCTCAGCGAATATTCTATTATATTTCCGAAGCTTTGATCATACAAGATAAGCCAAGCGTCTCCAAACGCATTGATCTCTCGGTGCCTTATATATAAAAATTATCTTGTTCTTAAAGAAGTGTTGTCAAACGAAAAAGAAGGCAAATATTTCCATCTTTCAAATCATAAGTTTACTTTTCGTTCAAATATGGAATTGAATTGAATGGAAGTTTATCAAGAAATAATGCCTTTGCATGCTTCATTATATATTGTTACTCATTGGTATCAAAATAAAATGTCATGACCAAGCTCTGACAGAATTAACTTCCTTTTTTCTGTAATAATCTAAAATCTAGGTATCACAAAGTATTATAGTTTGTTTTCAATCATGGGTAGTCTATATAAGTGGGAAGATATAAGTTTCGTTCTAAATTTTAATGCAATGCAATAGAACATAACACGCGATTCCCGCGATCCAATATGCTATATATGTCTAACAAGTTATACATCAAAGCTAAAACAAAAAATGTAAATTTCAAAAGGAGTCAAGGCTATTAAAAATAGAACATGTTGAACATTCATAGCTGGATCACACGACTTGCATCCACCGTTACTCGCAATATTGAATCATTATGCAAATTATTTAATGCTTCAAAATTGAAAGTCTGTGGTTATGAATTTTAAAAAAGAAAAAGAAAAAACATAGGCAAATGATGTTTAAGCCTTTGAAATCAACGTGAGTTGATCCCTCATCGTCTGTCATCATCTGATAAGGCAGTTCGATTAGGCTATCAGCCAAATTGAATTTGTTCCGTCCTGGCCTCTCCTGACAGGAGATTGGCTGTCGCTCGACGCTTTCACCGGATTCAGACTATCTCCTGCTATCTCCGCTGGTAGCACAGACGAACGTTTGAGTGGAATAGTAGTAGCCTCCTATTTCTGGTCACAAGGATGGAGAGAGTTTTTAGTTACAGACTTGTGAGCGACACCTATTTGGTGCATCATTTCATATTTCTTTTTTCATAAATAAATTCTTGTTTCAAACGTGGGCTGGATTTCCTAGGAAAAAATTATCCAATTTACGATCTTTTATTTATCATCTGGCTATAATTATAAAGATGTGAGTGAATGAATAGTGCAATTCTCACATTTTGATATATTTTATTGTGAAATGCATATTTTATTAATTTGTTACACGATTTATTTCCTGCGAGCATTTTAATAAATATTGAGCTTGCGCCCATCGTGTTTAGGGCTGGTTCAATCCCTGAATGTGAATCTTCCTGTATCTCTTTGTTAGCCTCATGAGATGCTTTATCTTATTATCAACACACTTACGTAAATCACTGGAGATATGAAAAAATAACAATTGTTGTTAAGTTTGTGACTCTAACGTAGATTATTCTTATTCTTATTCTTCTTTATTCAGTCAACATACATAAAAAACACATTGAAAATATTCCGTATTGTGTCTCTCGCATTGTAAAAATACAACAAACATAATTTTTACGATACATGCAAACAACGGAGTGAAAAAAGTGCCTAACATAAAATATAATGAGATACGAACATAATATGCTAGAAGCCATCTTTTACAATCTTCAATCGCTGGTTATTGAATTGTTTCACAGCTTGAGGAAAAAAACTATTCAAAAAACGCTTACTGCCTTTAGAGGCTCTTAGGCGCCGACCGTGTGTCAAAAACACAAAATATTTGGCAGCAGGATTAGATACTGAGTTAGTCATTTGTCTTCATGTTTCAAACAGTCATCACTCACGACCACTTTGTTTGCCTTCTCCTCCTTTCATGAATTTTTCTCAAAGATTTTTTTAAGAACAATGTCTCTATTGAGACTCGTAGTCTTGTTCAACTTCTATTGAGCAAACCATTGATCTTCTTAAGAGGAGCAAAGAAATTCTAACAGCTTATTATATGCTTGGAATTATTAAACGTTAAAATCTTAAGATTTGTCCTCAAGTGGAGGATGCTTGAAATATGATAGTTTTGAAGGAAAAACGTCAGTCATTATTTTCATTCAATGCTCTCTTTAAAATGCTTCATAAAATGTTGAGAAAACATTGAGTTTATTTTGGTGTTCCTTATTCGTTGCAAATATCACAGAAATAAACATTAATTATTAAGAAATAAAGTTAAGAGATTTTATGATTTACTTTCTTCGTAAGAGTAAAACGAGATTTGAGATTAATATATAGAGGGTTTAACAGGTTTTTGATATGGGTACTCGGATGCCTGGAAAGCTGATTGTAATTAAGAAAAAAAACTTGCACTGCAACAACAAGTTTTAGTTAATTTCAAAATCGCTCTCAGTCCAAGCGTTTCAGAAAAACGCCCAATTCTTTAAAAAATGTTATGGCTATTATCTTGCTTTTAAATACAGCCAAATAAGGCTACTCAATTTGCGAATTGTAATAAGCGTATATATCGATTCCTAATGTAATCGCAATAATATCTAAGCTCTTGTACTTCCCTATGTCTGTCAGTAGGCGTTCACTGAAGATGGATAGGCAAGTGCTTATTTGGTTCAGAGAGAGAGAGAGGAAGGAAAAAGATTATGAAGAGGAAAGAGATAAAGAGAGGTAGAGATTACTTAAAAACAGACAGTGAGATATAGAGAGAACGAGAGAGAGTCAGAGAGATTTTTTTTCTGAAAAACATTGTGAAGGTGTCCATAACTGCTTTCAAGATTACCTTTGAAAAATAAGCATTTCCTTTCAATTATGTGAGTCTAAAAAGTCTGTTCTTTGTGACTCGATTACAACAAACACCTAAGCGAAAGTATACTGTATGTAAAGAAAATATATTGGTATTCGCTTAAACCACACTCGATTTCTGAGAAGGGGTACTCATCCTAATATATTTATTCAAATTTAGGGCTCGGGGTGAGTAGTACAAAACCTTAAATAAAATCTACGGGTTCATAAATACCAGATTGAAAAAGGATGTCATTATCCTAAGATAAGTCAGTCATTGGCGTTTTTATCTGCAACTGTATTGTGAAAGAATTGAAGAGACTATTAACAACGTAGGTGATTTTAATTTTAATCTTTTTTGTGTTGTCCGAATGATGAATATTACTCACGTGACCTTCCTCAAAGGACCCATCTAGCATCATTCGTCATCTCTCCTCTAAGAAATTAAAAAGTCGCCCCTCGCACAGCAACTTGGCGACATAGAGCCGCACAAAGATTTGCAGATGGTGAGAAAAATCATCTGATTTAAAGCAAGGCTCTGTTCTCTGTGTGGGACTCACAAAACTGCTTCATTATTTCAATATGATTGTGAGATAAGGTAACGTTAAACAATCGTGGACTTCTTCCTCCTCCTCCTCCTCCTCCTCCTCCTCCTCCTCCTCTTCTTCTTCTTCTTCTTCTTCTTCATCCTCTTCATTAATTTCTTTAAGCATCAACAAACAAAAAAAAACAAACCATTTTTTTATGCTCCCTTTCTATAGATTTAATATAATCTTCTTTTCTCCTGAGAACAGCGTTTTAATAACTTTGATCATAGGGCAAACAATATCCAATATTATGGTACAGCTTATTTTTGTATCTTCTCTAATCTATTTTCTAAGGACAGACTTAATAAACTAGATTTTTTTTTCCTTTGAGGTTGATGCCCACTTTTGCGGAAAAAGAGATTGCAAATCTGTTAGAGAAAAAGTTGATTTGATGTTATGAGCCTTCTTCAGAAAAATGAGATGACTTGGCCATGCAAATTTTTTAAACCAATCAGAGTTCTAGTTATAAAGCAGACTTAATTCTATTATGTGCTTGTATTGAACGTTAGCTTTTGACAAGGTTTTTTTCTTCATCATCAGGTGTGCATCGCAACGCACTGGAAAGTAGCTGTGTTTTCTTGTCTTAAATCTGATGCTCAATAATATTAAGTGCGCTGGTGGGACTTTGGGATGAAAGAAAAATTTCATTGTAAAGACTTCTTTTCGCCTGATGGAGACAGAAGTATTCAGCAAAACAATTCAATTGTTACAACAGAATTCTTATCTTGTTGAGATGCAGATAAATACAAACTTGATAAATCAATTCGTCACTATCATTTGTTTAATCTTGATTTACTTGACTAATTCTCATCTCACTTTATATGTGTCAAAACCAAGAGAATTTCTCGTTTGCCCGCATACCTTTGCTCCCTCCCTCCTCCACCCTCCCCCCCCTCCTTTTTACACACACACACACACACACACACCCGATTCAATAACTCAGCATTACTGATAAGCCTTCCGACTAGATTGAGATGGAAAATTAAGTTACATAAATCAGACGGCGGATCTCGATCTGAGTCGGAGTGACAGCATCTTCCTCCACCCGAGCAGGGTGTAAATCCCTAGTTTCGTGACAGCCTCTGCCAGCTCATTATTGCGACAAGCTTGGCTTGTCTCTTCATTATTGACGGTTACTTATCACACATCTGTAGTCATATTAACACGGTTGCCTAATCAGCGAGATCAGAGGTGTCCCTCCTTTTTTAGCCGAGTTTTCTCGGCTTCGAACCCAAATTCGGTGTATGTTTGTTCATTTAATATAAAATCTGATAGACTATTTTATTTATTTTGCTCTATTTCAAGTCAGTCTTCTTGAGAGAGACGAAAATCATTGCGAGTTTTCTTTTGTAATGATCATATTACGATGTATGATTGAAAGCTTTGTTATTTATTCATTTTGTTCCGTAAAATATTTCTTGATGGTGGCATAATTTTGTTTTAACTTTATTTTTTCCCTTTGCTTTCAGATTAGAGAACCTTGTAAAAATGGCTGGAGAATGTTTTCTTGGCGAAATGTTGGACGATCTCACTAGCCTGTTACACCGCGTAGTCTTCGTTTGACCGTTACTGTGATAATTGTGAACAGGATTTGGATAACTTCAGACTGGAACTGTTGATGGATGCGCAGATTCCTTAGGAGCTTGAGTTTAACTTTACTCCAAGTCAGACTCAAAAAGAAAACGGCAAGATTTAGCAAGCGTGAGTTAAATTCCGAGGACCTGATCAAATCATTACTGGAGCTGAGCTGAGCTGAGCTGAGCTGGGCTGAGCTGAGTTCAGGCATCCTGGCCTGGCAAACAGTGTGCTCGTGCTTCTGCGGGGTCAACCCGCCCACAATGGACGGGCAGGAGCAAGGATATAACTTGGTTGTAAGTATTCACCTACTAATTTCTTTTGAGCTTTCTCGAGAAATGTATTCATTATGTCAAACCTGACACTATTGCAAATGGCAAGTTAGGCATGCGAGCTAAGATTCATATGTAAGATGTCTAAATAGAGCTTGTGCTCGCTACACTACATGGCACCTCACTGAGGTCAAGCTGAAGACCTTTTTAAGATTTCTTTGAGATGGACAACTTTTACCTTTGAAATTGAGGCTCATTCTTTTGCTTTACGTTGGGCTTTATCCTCTCACAAAAACAAAATATTTCAATATTTCTATGATTCTTTTGTCACATTTTCTCTGATTGCCTTCAAAATTGGACTCATCTTAATATTAGTAAACAACCAGAGCATAATATTCTTTCATGAGTATCAAATACAGATTTGTTCCAGAGGGATGATTGATGCAAAAAAATCAATGAGAAACATCAAAGTTTGCTGGAATGTACCGGCATTTCTTTATATTAAAGTTACTTAAACGCTGACGTGTACACGAAGATCAGAAGAGTTAAAGAATTGTGGAACATATTGATAAACTGAGCCAGAAAATGTTGCTTTTTTTATGGGGGGGGAGGGGGGGTCTACTTAAAATTAGCCTTCTTCAGACATAATAATTATGTTTTGGGAATTTCGAATCTTGTAAATGAACACAATGAATGAGTCTAGTTTGCTATAATATAATGAGCAAAAAATTGTGATTAGAATTCTGATAGGTTTAAACGATTGGCAGCCCAAGACATTTGAATATACTGGATTTAAAGTGTGAAAAGGGATGCAGAAACTCTTTTGCCTGTTGAATGAGGTTCGAACAGGGTTTTAAAATGTCGTCCTGTAAACGCAAAATACAAAATCGGGATTTAAAAATACTACGCAAATTAGAGATATAGAACGATTGGGCAGTCTACAAGACTCAGATCGGGCTTGAACAAGAAATCTACATCGATAGAATTACTCTGTGAGATTCAGACGTAAATCGACCCTGATGGAGTCTCATGTGTATATTGCACAGAAAAAAAACGTGACATCCCCAGATTTGTGGCTGATTTAAATGTCTACAATTGATATTTTGTTTCGAATGCTTAATAAGGTTTAAACAGGGTTATAAATTATCGTTTTGTAAATCCTGGATTTTAAAATATGCCCCCATCAAATGGCATGATCTAGAGTAACATATTTATATTTTTTAAGGATTTTATGGACGCCCCACAAAAATGTGTGTAGGCATTACACAAGGTTAGCTCCATTGCAATAAAAGAATTTTAGGAAGATTCACCGACGTCTGAATGTCAACACTCTATTTTAAAATTAATTTGAGCACCGGTTACGGTTCTGCCTATTGAATCATAAGCTTCTTTACCTTCTCTGTCCTAAGTTGATGCTTTATAGTCCTCGATATTATTTTGAAGAAGAAGTATATCCCGACTTGATCTAATGGGTGAATTTGAAAAGCTTTTATTCTGGCGTGCTAGGCTGAAAAGCATTTTCCCTATCTCGTCTGAAGACTCCAATGTTTCTGTTC
Organism: Plakobranchus ocellatus; assembly: GCA_019648995.1. Lineage (NCBI taxonomy): Eukaryota > Metazoa > Mollusca > Gastropoda > Plakobranchidae > Plakobranchus > Plakobranchus ocellatus. Next base: position 2,470,141 of record BLXT01000976.1, read on the forward strand.
CTGCTCTTTGTAGTGCTGATTGAGTTAAAAGCGAATGAAGAAACCAGATTGAATTGAATGAACACTAAGAGTTGTCATCCAATTTTTTTTTTCCACTTTGCACACTAAATCTTATCAAGAATAATATAGAAGCAACAAAATACACAAATTTCTATATGTTCCAACGTAATAGTAAACAAATTGCATTACATTATTTCTACTTTTTAAAAATTGTATTATTATTTATTATTATTTATTTATTATTATTATTATTATTATTATTATTATTATTATTATTATTATTATTATTATTATTAGCATCATTATTATTATCACTCAACCCTTGAAATGCTGCTATGTTACTGAGAGGAAATTCCCAGAAATCTAGAGAGGACAGACCTTAACGATTGTCTCAAGTGTGATTCTATTTTGTCTTATTACTTAATTGAATGGTTGACTAAGACAGCGACCAACGTAAACAAGTGCGCTTAAAATTTGATTTCTCTCTCCTCTCACCTTCTCAGTCTTCCTCTCTCGCCTTCAATCCTTTGAACAGTCCGTCTCGCCTCTTTCTTTCTTCATCTCAAACTCTTTACTCTCTCTCTCTCTCTCTGTCTCTCTTTCTCTCTCTCTCTCTCTCTTTCTCTCTCTCTCTCTCTCTCGTTCTCTTGTTTTCTTCCTCTGTTTTCCTTTATATGTGTATGTATATATATATATATATATATATATATATATATATATATATATATATTAATTATACCTACCCCTTATTAGCCTGTATCTCTAGCTCACCAGGTTTGTTACGATTTTTCCCTCTCATTTTCCCCTCGACTGAATCAAATAAAAATGCCTTTTCCACAGACTCAAGGAGTGAATCTTTAGTTGCTTACCGCTTTACGCCCCGGGATATAAAAAGATTGGCTTGAATTCCAGCCAACCGTAAACTCTATTAAACATTAATTGAGAAAACGCTTATCCGTTTTTTATTTAATATTCGTTTTGTTTACGCCTTTCGGTCAAAATTATCATGTCCTTTTCGAATATTGGAAATATTCAATGTGGTTTCTGTGGTTCTTTTATGAGAGGAACACATATGAGGGTATACTTTTCATATAAGAAAATGTCCATTTGCCGATGAGCCAAGTCATGTGCTAATGTGCACAAAGCGACTATTCATCCTCCTTACTCAATTAGGTTCTTTTTCTTTTTTTACTTTTTCTACATTTGAAAAACGTCTACTATGAGGTGATTTCAGGCTTTCAGGCCCCCCATCAGGCCTAAGCGTCGGCAGCGAGTTCTAAGGGCTGATCCACCAATCACTGGGCAACCGACAAATAAACTGAAGACCTTAATGCCAAAGCCTTTAAAAGGTTCAACAAAAAACTTGAATGCTTTCAAATCTCTCTCTCTCTCTCTCTCTCTCTCTCTCTATCTCTCTCTCTCTTTCTCTCTATTTCTCTCTCTCTGTCTGTGGAATTTTCTTCAGTAGCTGCATGATAAAAAAAAATGTTGATTTCCTTGATATTGACAAACTCGTTGAACCCGGCGTCACGGGCTGTAGGGATAGCGGTGGAAGGCGTGACACTTGCTAAGGAAGATTCTGTCAGTGACCCATAGCGAATGTATATTTCTTCTTGTTGCTGTTGGTGTTGTCATAACTACCGCCATGGCCTTAGAAAGGGTGTATTATGACATCTCCATTCAAGTTTGCAATGATTATATAAGCTTGTTCACATATTAAAGAATAATGGTGAATGACTTGGAGGAGCCCTGGCTTACCTGGTAGAGCAGATGTCTACCGAGTGAGAGGTCCGAGGTTCGAATCCCAGTCCGGGCCCGGTTAATTTTTCATTGCTCTTCTGTGTCCATCCAGCACGAAATGGGTATAGGTCTCTTAGGCCCCGACGAAAGTGAAAGTGGCGAGGAAAGCAATGGCAAAGTAACTCATAATGGCATATGCCAAGAACAATTAGGACCCTTCTCCTTTTTCCCCGATGCTTGGACAAGCGTGCGATTCTATTTTCTTTAATGAACAGGAAAGGGGGAGAGGGGGGGAGGGGGGG
>BLXT01000976.1:2506581-2518735 GCA_019648995.1 Plakobranchus ocellatus
TTTTTTTTTTTTTTTTTGTTTAGCTAATGTTGACGAATTTGAAAGACCATCTTCTCTCAAAGAGACATTAAAACCTTGACTCTTGTATTCAAATGAAAACCTTCGCATGAGTATCGCGAGAAAGTTAGGGGGTCGTAAAGCCAAATTGGAATTCTTCCTAGTTGTAAACAGTTGTAAGACATATATCAAGTGGCATCCTGTCTTTCTGGGATTGTGGACGTATCTAGATTAAACGTCTTCTCAGTTCGTGGGATTATTGGACATCAGCATTATGGAATGCGAGGTAAGGTTTATCCTTTGTTTTCCCCAAAGAAACGATAAAAGAGATGATAAGAGTTTTATCTTGTGTGAAAAGCAACGCACAAAACATTATACCAGCTCAGGAGAACCAATATCAGGCGGTTAATCAAAATGAAAATCCTATAGGAAATGCAAAAGCGAGAGTTTATATTATCTGAACCCAAATTCAGATCATCTAAAATCTGGTAAGTTTATTTAAAATTCTGGGTCAAGAAAAAACAGTTCCAGAAGAAGAAAAAAATATATGAGACTTTTCATGTTTCCAATTTGAGCATGTAAAAATGTTTATCACTAAATTCCTCTCTTACCTCTAAATAATTCTTCCCCTATATAGATATATAATATACATATGTATGTGAAAGTACATAATAACCAAAGCCTACTGACTGCAGTGTCTATTTGAGCCACGCTGGCCATCAAACAGTTCTATCGCTACTTTCATGAATCTTTTAGGTAGAAAGTCCGAAATGCCACTCCTGTCAATGTAATAATAATCATTGATATCAAGCATGAAGGCGGATGGGAGAACAGCCTCAATTATGACAGTAAAGCTTTAATTTTGTATAAATAAAACAGTCCGTTACCTTGAAATCGGATAAAGAGACTGAGAACTCGCCAACTGATCTTCCTCAATAGATTTATTACATGGGAAACAAGTCGAGTTATATCGCCCATGGTAATCAGAGATATTTAGATGTGATGGATTAGAGATTAGAAATAAAAGAAAAGCAAGTTTCAAGTTTTAAAAAGCCTAATCCTCTCATTTGTCCATCGAAGATTAAGATTTGTTTTCCCGTCTATTCAAAGAATGCGGAAAAGCAAATTTCACTGATGCCAATTAATATAGTTTGCCTTTAACTCAATAAATAGGAAGCTTGTATGAAAAGAAAAGAAAACCAAGAATGAGACAATAATGTGTACCCATTCTATAATTCTACAACATGTTTGAAGCTGTTGAGTTTTTTGGTTAGTTTGATGAAAATATTTAAATCAGTGCCAAATTTGTTGTCAATTTCAATGGTGAACCAAAAGGAATTTATGAAATTTCCCTACACAGGAATCTGTTTCTTTTTATTTAAATTATCATGATCATGAACTTGGAAAAAAAAATATTCGCCTTGTTGAGCTATTAAACTAGGGTAAAAATGCATTAAATGGCAGTTGTTTGAAAGAAATATAATTATAAAAGATTGTAGGGCTTTAAGAACTCCACTCTCTAAAATTCTCGTGGAGGCTGCTATTTGAAACCGCATACGTCTCCTTTTCTTTGCTGTTATGTTCTGTTATTCTATGAGGCACCTTCTGCTATCAAGCAAACTTGGAGTGTACCTGTGAGATTGGTGCGGTTCGCGAAATCCACTCCAAGACAAACATTTACTTAACTCTCTATGCACCGCTTCATTTGATGAATTATTACTGGCAACATGTTACGAAAGTTGCCAAATTGTGAAGAAATATGACTTAACCCTTAAGGCTTTGACAATTTGATAAAACCAAACTGTTCTTAATCGAGCCTAAAGGATTAATTAGTTATAGGAAAAGATTTCTCCTCTTGTTACTCATAAATGAAACTAAAGTGAATTAGGCGGCTGTGGTGGCACGATGGTTAGGAAACTCGCTCTGAGATCTGCAGGAACCTTTATGTTGCGGGTTCGAATGAGTCACTGGCACCCACTGTGGGCCATAGAACTTCGGTAAGATTAGTTATTTACTGGAAGTCTGAGCGGTCGTGTTATGCCGCTCATGGTAACAATTCACTCTCTTCACTACCCAATTTTACTCTTGTCAAGCCAACGTGAAAGTAGGGCTATAATGTGATAAAAGACCCTTAGGCCAAAGTGGCAGGAGCAGGAAGTTAACCCGATATTTCTACAACCAAAACATTTGGATTGAAAACTGGGGCATCAAGATCCCTAAGCCTGTTTTTATGTACCATGGTATAATTTGGAAAACATTTGCTTGGTTTTTTTTAATCTTTGAAATATTTGTAACGAACAAATTTAAGCAAATGATTAACCTGTTTTTCTTTTGATATGAAGATGCATCAATACAGTGATAATAAGTATATTCATGATTTTTAAAATTCAGCCGCGATCGCTCTTTACGCTGATTTCAAAACCTTAGTTTCTAATCCAAATCGACACTTTTCCTATTTTTTAATGTTCAAATAGCCATCTCTTTTTTATCTGTTAGGTTGGACTTTTTTTTAAAATCTCCTTCTCTCCTTCTACAACCATCTTCCTTTTCCTCTCTCTCTCTCTCTCTCTCTCTCTCTCTCTCTCTCTCTTTCTCTCGCTCTCCTCTCTCTTTTTCTCTCTCTCTCTTTCTTTCTTTCTCTCTTTCTTTCCTCTGGCTATTCATTTATTTATTATCTGTCCCTCTATCTATCTATCTATCTATCTATCTATCTATCTATCTATCTATCTATCTATCTATCTATCTGTCTGTCTATCTATCTATTTATCAATCACATCTCTGGTTTTCTCTGTTTCAAAGAAATATAATGTATGCGGCAAAAACTCTTCCTCTCATCCCTAGTGTTTGCTTGTGAAAGGCCGTGTGTTTGCCGATTTCAAAGTAGCCTGGGCTAAGACCATACATGATGACGTCAATCACTGTAGCGACTCAGTTCGATCTTTTTTTTTTTTTTTTTCCTGAAAGCCGCGTTGGAATGGCTGGCTAAGGAAATATCGCTTTGGACATCGACTGGATTTAAGTAATATTTCTGTTTCAAAGTTGATTATTTCAACACAATGTTTGCAAACATATGAACGGCTGATATTCCCCTGCAAAAGCTGACAAGTTTATTTTGTTGAAAGCCTAACAGCGATAATGGCGTTTTGTTTATTCCCAGAAGTCGTCCTGTTAGCTGGTGATGCTGAATGCCCATAACCGCAGTTTATTTGCGGGTTGTTGTTTTTTTTTTTTTCTCCACTCATTTATTCAGCCTGACACCGAAATCCAAAACTCGCAGTGAAAAGACTTGATACTTTTATTCTTTGAAATTTCATGAACTGAGATGATAAAGCGGGTTTGCGTTGTTAAAAAGTTCTATGGTTAAACTAGACTCCGCGCTTTTGCTTTTTAGGGAGGATGTAGATCTATCCAAAGATAAACTAGTCTGCAGAGTTTGAAATGATAAATTCCAGATAATGAGCAACACAATTGAAATTTTGAAGAGTATTTGGAGTGAGAAAAGCGCCATGAGACAGAATCGCGAGGCTCATCTACTCCGTTTGTTTTTTTTTAGCAGAGTAACAAGAGCGAAGAGGAAGAGGGGGAGAGGAATGAGAGGAGGAGAAGGAGGAGGAGGTGGAAAAACAGGAATGGGAGGTGGAGGTGGTGGAGGAACAGGAATGGGAGGAGGAGGTGGAGGAACAAGATTGGGAGGTGAAAAGAAGGTGAAGGAACAGAAATGGGAGGAACAGGAGTTACAGTAGGAAGCGGAGGAAGAAGAGGAGGAGGACGGGAGGGGGGGGAGAGAGAGAGAGAGAGAGAGAGAGAGAGAGAGAGAGAGAAAGAAAGAGAGAGATAAAGGAGGAGGTGATTATGAATCAAGCATTCATTTTTGCTGACTTTTCTGGATCCATCCTAACCTCTTCCAAGCTGAACAATATGAATTCTGATTTTAAACGGTAACAAGTGAATAACACATTTAAAAATATAAGTATGGTGAACATTTTTTATCATAACTCGAAGATAGCAATAACTTACAATCCCATAGTGCCCGTCATCTTCTTTCTTAACCTCTTCCCCACCCCTACCTCCCTTTCCTCACTCCCCCCCTTCCCCAATTTTTTTTCCTTCTTCCTTTTCCATCTCTGAGGCTGCTCAGATAATTGTTTCGAAACAGGCTCCACTTATTATTTAACAGACGTTTTTTCTAGCGCTGATTCGAGGGGATTAACAAAACAAAAAAATAATTATAGTTTTCTTCCTATGATTACAGTTTCATTTCCTCTCTCATATGAAAGTTCCCTGTTGTTTCATATTGTTTGTTTTTGTTTTGTTTTTTGGAGGTTTTTTGGGGTTTTTTATATACTGTTATATCGAGTAATTGTTTCTATGAAGTGTTTTCCCACCCTCTTTTTGTCATAAAAAGCCGATGAAGATTATGAAGGGGTGGCTTTTAAAATAACCACTTTTCCATCTGGAAATAATTCGTTTTCATTTAGTCGTAAATTTTAGTTTGCAGTGAGTAAGGAAGTGAAATAAAAAATCAAAAACAATATTAAAACAACTAAAACATAACAACAACAACAACAACAACAACAACAACAACAAAAACAATAATAATAATAATAATAATAATAATAATAATAATAATAATAATAATAATAATAATAATAATAATAATAATAATAATAAAGATATGTGCATCTATCCTTTTCCACCCATACTATGCAGTGCGGACTCTTTTTATTATTTGTACATGATTATAATATTTCTTATTATTCACTGCTGTAGGAGCGCCAACGAGTGCCCAATGACGTCAATGTCTTATTTTGCTGAACTAAGAACGCAAAATTCTGTCCTTAATGGTGAACCTTTGAAACTCAGGGGAACGGTTATGCAAAATGAAATGCCTTTGATTTGCTTAGGATTCCTTTAGCGAGATCTATTATTTCTATTGACTGCAGATCGAGCCTAGAGCGCATGGCTTTGTTCTGTTTTGTTCCGTAAAGCCGCTGTAACTAACTACATTAACTGTTCAAAAGAAAACATAATGCACGGTAGCTTTGTTTTCTTTTGTAGTTGAGTGATAAAAACGGCAATGTCCTGTTTTGCAAAGCCAAACCGGATTTCAAGAAAGACATGATTGTACCCCCAGCAAACAAATAACAATCATGAGAGTTTAAAATTGCGGAATTAATGTAGCGATCGAGCGATCGGCATATAATTTCTAGCTAATGATTAGTCAATGTCGGAAATGGCGAAAACATCGAATTTGTGCATTGTACATTTTTTTTCCTATTGAAATCAACTTCAAAGGGAAACTACTCAGGTAAAGGTTTTGAAGAAGGGGCGAGGGTGCTTTGGTGGTCAAGTTATAACAACATAACTTTAAAATCTTCAAAAAGCCTTTGTGACAAGTTCTAACTCGCCATCGACACTCGACTCGACAAGGCCCCATGCAGATGAGATGTTGGTTTTTTGCCGCAAGGGCTGCTCTTCTTAGAATAAGCCAAGTTCACCCAAAGGGAAAAACCCACACGCTTTTTGGGATATTTACTCGGTCACGACCTTGGATTGTGACGCAATTGCATGAACGCGTAAATGGGACTTAGATGTAAGCAATGCCCAGTTCCTGTCATAGACCCAATTGTCTTCTTAGTGTATGTGACCCAAAAATAAAGTTGCCGTAACATACAAATAATTCAAAAAGCGTAAACTTATTTATTTGTGAAGGTTTGTTCATCAATGTCTCCATTGAATGGCGAGTGGGCAAAAGACTACAATACCTACTCAAGTTGATCTTCGGCTAGATTCGCCATTGCATACACTATACATGTTCAGTGAGAGACTGAAATTGCCAGGAAACGGCAAGGTCGCTGTTTTCTTTCGTCGGTTAAATTTACACCGTGACGATCTCGTAAATACTTCTTGGTATATCAAAAAGAAATTGAATGCTTTTTTCGAACCAGCCAGTTTTATTGTTAATTTCGATAAAAAATGATCAAATTTTGCCTTTTTTTTTTAACTTTAGGGTTTTGGTTTTTTTTTTTACTTTTTGTCGTCCGATCGAGACTAAATACGATATTTGAGATTAACCGGCATACATTTATGCAAATGAGTATCTAGGAGCCAGGAACATGTGTTGCATGGCGCTGCCAGAGATAGCACTATTTTGCGGCCGACACATTGTCGTTGCTGTGACTTTTTTCTCCCTTGCCATTTTTCTCCAACATGACATAAAATTAATTGAAAACTCTATCGACAGGAGCGTTTGGTAAATTTTATTCTGAAGTAATTTCGTCTGATTCTGTGCGAAGAGAATGATTGCTTTGCTTCTATCTGAGCTCGGCAAGCGAGTTTTTTGGGTACCTACTTTCAGTTCTTGTGCTTTTTTAAATTCAAATCCATTTTCCCATATGTAACTTCAGAAATAAAAAAGCCAAATCACTAACTTTAAAAGCCTTTCTGCAGCTTTGAAATGTATAAGTTGGGTCAATGATGGAATTCTAAGATTCCGAACTCTGTGAAGATTATAGTTATAACGAAAATTCGGCATTGTTTGCGTTTGTGCCCCGTTTCGGCTAAACTTCGTGACAAACCAGGTTGGGGTCATTGAAAAAAAACATCATCGCTGGAATTTCCCCCTGGCTGCACTAATCTTATTGTTTACTTTCTTGAAATGATATCTGTAGGCAAGATTTATCTCCCAAAATGCTACTAGAAAAATAATCCACTTATCACAGAAGCAGAGATATTGGTGTTTTTAAAAAGCAATCAGTATAATATATTTTATGGAAATGCAATCAGTGAAGCCTCAACAAAAATAATTTAATAACTTTTTGTCACTCGGTTTCCATGCATCATGAAATCGTGTTTGTTACATAATAACATTTTTTTGAGTGGACGTGGTATACGAAGGAGTGGGGTCATAAATAAACTCGTTTATAATTTTAAGTACCATCAGGTCGTTATTTTATCCTACCGGTACTGTCATTTAAACCTAACACAAAATTTTTCGAAGTCGAAAAAAGCCTGTCGAAAATATAACAGGACAAAGACAGCCACTACTTTTAAGTATTTGCGTAACTGGAATGACGAAGGAAAGTTTTCAAAAAATATATAAAACAAAAAAAAAAGTTTGTCTTAGGGCGGTCCACTTCAGTAACTTAATCTTCTTGAATTTCTTTCCAAGTATGACGCCCCAGGTTAGACTATCTCCCCGTCAGCTACAGCAGCTATAACGGTTGTGCAAACATGTTTTGGTTCTGCCAAAACATGGACTTATCGGGAATTTCTTGCCATTTCCTTGTTTTTCATTGCTCAGATTATTTTTATTCCTTTTCAGTTATCTGCAGCAATTTTATCACATGCAAATAAACAGCCCTGACATGAAAAAAAATCTTCTTTTCTCCTTTAACTGGATATAAGCTTTATTTTGGAGGAAGGTTAAAAATGAGTTCTAACATAAAAATGTGTCAGTTCTTTTCCCATGTGTTCATCTACATTTCCTTATTTTTTCCTTTCACCGGACAAACAAAATTTTGGATGTTGGCATGATCATTGATTTTTGGTGTCTGTACATTATTAGTATGTTTGTCAGTTTAAGAATTATTGTCTTTAGTTTTATAAACCCAATTTTCACAAATTAGTGAAAGCAAGAGAGAGAGAGAAAGAGAGAGAGAGAGAGAGAGAGAGAGAGAGAGAGAGTTAGTGAGAGATACAACAGGCAGTTGGAAAAAGGGAGAGACAGCCAGACAAAGAGATCAATAGATAGATAGATAGATAGATAGATAGATAGATAGATAGATAGATAGATAGATAGATAGATAGATAGATAGATAGGTAGATAGATAGATAGATAGATAGATAGAAAGATAGATAGATAGATAGATAGATAGATAGATAGATAGATAGATAGATAGATAAGAGCGCGAGTGAGAGATAGAAAGAGAAAAAAAGAGAGAAAAGAAGAAGGAAAAAAAATAGTGAGGAGTTTTTTGAAGATAGATGAGAAAGGAACACAATGATGAAAATAAAGATTGAGAAAGATCGTGCTGAATGTGAAGAAAGATATAGACAGAAACAACTGGATACAGAGGATGATCCGGCCGAAATTATATGAAGAGGCAGAGAGAGCGTGTGGGAAGTGATATTTATAAAGATGTAAGAATGCCAGTTATAAATTAAGTTTGTTAATAAGCCGTGGGTATATGAGACTTCCTTGGTTTGATGAGACAGAGAGAGGCAGGCAGACGGAGAGAGAGACCGAAACAGAGATAGATATATATATATATAGAGAGAGAGAGAGAGTGTGTGAGAGAGAGAGAGAGAGAGAGAGAGCGAGAGACAGAAGACGGATGAGAAAGGGGTCATTTAGTGAACTTCCCTCTCAAGAAATCATACACGGATACAAATCAGGTCGTTGCTCAGCTCTGCATAACCTTGGTATCAATCACCAGTAATGGAAATCTTGCGTTTTCTCAGCCTTTACGGGGAATCTTATGTTTCGTAAATCCGATGTTTACGCCGGTTTTAACGATTTGCGGTCGCACATATCATGATCCAACCTGTGCTAAGATTTTGGCTCGTTCATAGCCTTGGTCAGCGGAAGACGTACAGTATTTTTTTTTTAATTTTGTTATTAATATTATTGGTCAACCCATAAAGTATTCTACAGTCGTACTTATGTTTATAGTTCTAATAATTCAGAAAAAACGATGATTTTTAATAAGCTTTGCGGCAAAAACTTAAAATCAAGCTGCTGCTGCTTCTACTACTACTATTACTACTACTACTACTATTACTATTACTACTACTACTACTACTACTACTACTACTACTACTACTACTACTACTACTACTACTACTATGAAATTGCATAAAAATATGGTCTTGCCAGAAAAGAACATCGTTCAGATTCAAAAAGGATAAATATAGAAGGCTTGACCTTTTTTTTTTTTTATTTTTCATGTGTTTGCTAATATTTCTATAACGTGTAATAAAGTGGCTACCACAAAACCTGTCAATGAGAATTAAGGCCAGAGGCCAAGACGCTTGGTGTTAATGAGAGCCCGTGTTAACACCTGGAATAATTATGGGCCAATTTGTGAGTTAGTTATATGACGTGCTCAGGAATTTATTCCGTTTACAGCACCTATATACAAACTAGACTTCTATACATCTAAATGAGCTCTTCGGATACCCGCTCTTTAGCACGTATATCAAAAGGGCAAATTATTAATAAATCTTCTAAGCAGGGGTTATGCTATATTAGCTACAAGAAAGATTACTTTGCGGGTGTGTGTCGAGACGTTTGTTTGCCTGATTCAAGATAGCAGTATATAAAATGTGCTTCCAAGCCCAAAGATTGGTTTAGAGCTGGATGTAGTGAAGTGTGACTGGGTTTCATTCAGCCCAGCTCCTTTTTCAATATCTTTAATCTTGTTGCAAGAGAAGTCTTGTAATCACTGTAGCTGTAGGTTGTAGATTTGATTGCTTATCATATGCAACTCTCCTTGTGTTTTGTGATAGTTATGATATATTCCTTTAACATGTTTCTTGTTTAGGTTGTTGTGTTACATTTAAGAGGTGATTTTTCTATCTAGTATATTTGTTGTTTTAATTGTAATGGAACATTTTAGAGGCGATTTTATTGAGTAGGTCCTATGTTTGTTGTTTGGATAATTTTGATACATTCGAGAGGCTACTCTGCTTATTATCTTTGTTGCTTCTCTTACGCCTAAGCATTAGTTCTCATTTTAGTTATGGAATCTTATCCACACAGAAGTGTTCTTGTTTCACAGTATTGTGAGTACTCTTTTATTGTATTCAGTCCACAGAATTATCATGCACTATGGCTCAGTCACCATTGCTCGATGGCCAGTTGTTAGACAGTCGTTGTCAGAGACCGTTCAAGCTTTGTTTATCAGGCGTTTTGTTGCTTGTTTTGGCGTGAAGATTGTCTGCGATAAGGACACTTCAAACGAATAGTGTCCTGGCGGGCACAAGAAGAAACAAACTGACAAAAAAAAAAAAAAAAAGAAATGACAGCAAGAAGTGTGTACCTCTTGCTGAAGTTTGATTTATCTTCTTTGGAGCTCTTTCAATGAGTTGGCTTATCAATGAATGTACCAAGATAATAAATGCAAGGTTATTGCAACAAAAGCAGATTATTTATTCATTTTTTTTTACGGGTTAAAATAAACATTTTTTTTAATTTGAATGTGATTTATATTTATTTCCTTGCTTTTCACTCTACCGTAATAAGAAATGGAAAAATCAATCTGAAATGTGAAATATAAGGCTCATGAAGGTACACAATTGATTTTACTAGAATATTTAGATTTGATCAAATCTGAAGAAATTGAGAGACATTGTCCAGACTTATATTACGGCCAGCAGTGGTGTATTAGTCTGCGTGTATTAATTAACACATTAGAGCCACGGTAAAGATTAACGGCAGAAGCGCTACCATATCTTAACACAGTCTCTGCTGTGTTGGTGGTTTTTTTTTTTTGGGTTTGTGTAAAAGCGGTAAACCGAGACCTGGCTTACTGTTGTTGATAAGCCAGCCAAACACGCTCAACAGCTTAACACACTGTCATCCTGACTGAAGAAGGTGGTAATTACAGCATATGTAATGGTCCTAGATCTTGTGGTGCCAATCACTCTAATACTTTAAAGTGTTTATTGCAGTTCATGAGGTTAGTAATATAATGGCACATTATTGCAGAATGATCATCCTCTAATAAAAGTATTTTGCTAAAGTTGTCCGATATTTACAGCTATTCTGTCGTTAATAACGCTACAGCGCTTGCTTTAAAAATGAGCAAGAGCGTAATATTGTTTTTAGACCTGTTTACACAATTCACTGATTTGGCATTGCACATTTTGAAATTTCGCAAACACCTAAAATGCCTTTCTATGAACTAGAGCCCTAATAAAATAAATTTTCTGTTGAGCGAAGATAGGCTTTTCTAAATTTTTTTTTTTTTAAGTAATATTTTTCAACGGTAACCAGTCAATGATAATTAACTAACTTCTGAGGAACATATTACGTGTCTTATTATTTATTTTTTTTTTCACTTCAAAGTCGACTGCACAAGTCCTAAGCGAGCTTGATCGTACGAGTTGGGTGAGCTGATGCTGCGGAGTAAGCACACAAAATGCCGTGCAGATATTCTCATTTCTCCTGAAAATTGGACTTGGTTTAATATTTTTTAAACTGTCTTTACTGTATAAAACTGTGTGAGAGACCTGGTGAGATTACACCTTTGCCAAATTATTGAAATTCTTCTATGTCCATCACAAAGTTTGTAACCAGCACGGTCATATTTTGCTCTTGTTCCCGATTTTTTTTTTTTTTCTGAATAATTCTTGGATATTAATTTCATTGATATCATTGACATCTTAGTCTGGACTGCAATTTTCCAGGATCTTTTTTTCAGAAAAGAACGTTAATGTATGCTTGTATGTTTTAATATATCATTCGGTCCCTACTTTTTTTTTTCCATAGTTTTTACATAAGCTGAGTGAAAGCATATAAAAATGCTGTATAATTGAATTCAATAATTAATTACTTTCTATTGATAATTCTTCTACAATTTAATTTTGTAGGCTTCGCTGTCAAGTTCCTTTTCTTCATGTAATCAAAATCATTGTCATTTAATTAATCTTTGAGTAACAAGTGAACGGAATGCCTTTACAACTGGGAAACAGCTAAGATATCAAAATTCTTTGCATTGCATGAGTCCGTGAATGCAAACTTCTGGATAGTTTTCCAGTATTCTTTCGATTTAAAACTCAAAGGAAAATTCCACATGTCATTTTGAGTTTTGATATATTTTGATATTTTGATATTATGAGTCTTCCCCAGCTATTTATTTAAAACTTTCGAAAATAGCATTGTAATATATTTAGTCATTGTGTGTGTGTCTGTGTGTATTCCATAAACAGTTGCATCGACCAATAGCCATGGTATTAGTGCTATAAATTTAAAATGTAAGCTACCGGTCAGACGCGTTTTCAATTATATGTAAAAGGTAAAAAATCAGTTTTCAATTAGATTCGCATTTTAGCATATCCGTTGTGAATAATGAGAATGATCTAGCAACGGCAGGAGCCAATCTTACGAGAATCTGAATACGTTTTCCTCTTTATTTTTACATAGTTTTTTTTT
>BLXT01000976.1:2562653-2572372 GCA_019648995.1 Plakobranchus ocellatus
CCCAGTGAGCATCCATTTTGAGTAACAAGGCCAAGGCGACGAGGAAAATTCAAGCGAACTAATCATCTCAGAACGAATAATATAATAATATTTAAAATGTAATAAAATAAAATTATATCAAAAGGTTTCCCCATGTCTCGAGTGGAGTCCTTTTTAATGGCATAGACTGTAATTACTTTAATATTCGTGAAACGATTTTAATATTTGTTTATTCGACATGTGAGAAAGAAAATGCTGTTGTAATTTCGTTTTGGCCAAAGTCCGTCAAATTTGAACCGAAAAGGTAATGATCATAGTGAAATAATGTTTAAAGCCCCTTCCAAATATCGATTGTACTTTATAAAGAAATTTGAGTTACTTTTCAATCCTATAGTGAGATGAAATATTTTTATTTATTGTGTTGTGTGGTTTATTGTCCCAATCAAGTGCCGATTTGTCGTTTTCAACCATAAAAAAGAAGTATGGCCTAGGGCTCTAGTCTCTAGCAGACTGATGCTTGTTCTTTGCGATTCTGTAAAACGTCGCACGCAGTGAGAAAGATTCACTTCTGTTTTGATCAGTACAGGATAGTTTACACCCATAACCGAAATACTGCGTTGATTCATGTCCTCAATATAGTGCGCAGAGTGATAACTGTGGGTAAACACTATTTCAGAGGTTCTGACCAACGAGTCACGGCTGTGCGGTTCTTTGATATTTTCATTTTATTTTTATTTGTTTATTTATTTATTTTTTTTTTTTTTGATCAGAAATTTATTCAGCCTCGGCATTATTTTTCATAAAAGATTGATATAGGAGAGAGAGGAGGGCGCGCTTTAGGCAATTGAACTGAATATCAGGGCCGGCCTGTAGGGCACAAACCTGGGTTGCTTGATTAGTGACAGAAACCTGAGGCTTGTGCCAAATCTGTTGGCTGTAAAATTGATTGCTCTTTTTGTCCTGCACGCTTCGTGTTCTTGGTGAAGTCCATTAATTAAGGCCAGACCTTCGCAACTGTTGCTTTGCTAGTATACTTTTCAGAATCACGCAAAAAGGTCACATAAAATCCATTTTAACGCGGTGAACGATTTACACCTTAGCAAATCGTATCAAACGTAATGTTTCAGTGTGGGTTTCTTTCGTAAGTTTTCACAGTTTTTATGCGTTGCTAAAAAATGAAACGTCTGAGGCAGTGCTTATAGTGGAGAAAATGAAGTGCCAAAAAGTCTTTGCTGGACAGTGGTCTTAAGATGTTTTATTTCTAGTCTCGACTTTTACTCTTTTGATCTTTTTATGAAAGCACAGTGCCGAAATGCGATCGTAGGAAAATGAAACACGCAAAGCGAGCATTTTAGATATGTTTTATAGTTTGAACAGAGGGACGAGGAAATAAGGAATACCGCCCGCTTTTATTTACTGATCTCAACAAATTTTCTGCGTAAGTTTGCCTGTCAAAACAGAACAAAATAACAACTACATCAAAAGTGTTGAACTTCACAAAATAAAGATTACATTGTCGGCAACTAGGAACACATTAGGGGTGGTAATGTCCACAGGTCCAGATGTAAACCTGAATAATTTATATTGCTCCGGAGGGAGGCGTTTACATACTTATATAACGTGTATGGTGTTTGTACGTTGTCGCCTAACGGTGTTTGCCTTTGCTGGGCACCGTCTAACGACCATGCAGCATCAAGTGGTGCTTAAGCTTCAACCTTCTGTGTTTTCTTTTTTAGCTTTGCCGTAGCTTAACTCATTTCAGCTTATGACTCACATCGATCTTCCTGATAACCGTCAATACTGGAAAATAATGCTGGGAAAGCCAAACAGAATTTGTAATATATAGATAGATAGATAGCTCTACTTATTTTAATAAGAGGGGATGAACGTGCTCTACTTTGACAAGGTGCTTGTAAATAAAGAGTTTGTCATACCTAGACGTTCATTATATCCCTTCAAAATGCGCGCGCGCGCGCGCGCACACACACACACACACACACATTAATATATAACTTTTGCAGAACTGAAACCTTTAATGAAGATCTCTGTCTCTACATACGAGTACTAATTGTGTTATCAGGAATAATCGCATACCTTTCAACGGTGTTTCACTTAACAAAAAGTGGACAATTCTGAAAGAGCCTGGCCTAGAATTAGCAGTTAATTAGCTGTGGTACAACTAAGGTATATCAAATATTAAGGAGACCGTGTCCGTGCTGAGTGTCTCATTAGGAAAAAAAAATAAAAAAGAAGAGAGGATCGATGAAGACGGATGAAAGAAATTTAAAGAATATAGTTATCAAAGGCCCTCTTTGTGTGGTTGGATGGCCTTCTAAGCTCAAAAATGAAAAAAAAAAAAAAACGAAAAATGTTGTTCCATTAGTGGCAAGAGGCAACAGAGAAAACTAGGATCTAAATTCTGATGTCGATACATATGTCCCATAAAATCATTATGAATAGATGAAATCCAAAGTGCAGCACACACTCACCGCTATTGATCCAGAGATCGAGACTGAGTAACCATTCCAGGGTCATAAAGTCCTGGGCTGTTCAGTGCACCATATATGTGTACCGTACTCTACCTCAAAGCTTTGCCTTTGGCCGTATAGGTAATGCGATTAGGGTGGGCAAACAAAAGTTATTGCCTTTAATTGGACGTCGACTACTGAAAACTGAACTTTCTGTTAATTGTTTTTAGATACAAATCGAGATTTAAAAACAAACATAATTTTTTTAATAATTTTATTTGTAACTAACCCTAAGTTGAGAATCCTAAAGGTAAATAACATAATAAAGTTAAGACTATTCAATACTTGATTTGTTTTCCACGTAGTAACGAAGCGCTAGGTAGTCCAGCAAAGAACAGCTGCTTCCTCTTAAAAGAACGAGACAAAACGCAGCTCCTATTCAAACCTGTGAATGAATAACATAAATTGAAATCAATGTTCCTGCTTAGCATAATCCTCTTTTATTTTTCAAGCGAGGGAATTAAGTTGTTTTTACTTTTTCCTGATGTCTGTTTCGGTCAATTAATGTTCCAAATGGCAGTCTAACGAAGGTTTCGACAGTATAGTATGAGATTATTAAGTATTGAAAAGAAATGAAAGTGGAATAAATAATGATATTGCAGAAGTATGCTATAAACTCGTTTAAACAGTAACGTATTGGGAAAAAAAAAAAACGTGGAACGCAGTGCAAATTAATGAAGGTGTAGAGAGTCGTGCGTGAAAACCGCATGTAAGCGTTACAGGAAGGAAAAAAAAAATTAAGAGTTGATTTATTACCATAAATGGGCGATTTTTTCCCATGAAGATATGGAAAAGAAAAAGAAGGAATATAAAAACACTTTATAAACGCAGATTGTTTCTGACTAGAATTTGATTGAATCGTGATCTGCGCCTGAGTGACTATGAAATAACCTACATCACCTACACGTAATGTGATATTACTGGGAATTAATTTCCAAGCTCCAGGTGTTTGCGGTATAGATTGTTTCAAAATGATAATTTGTGTTTCTCTCCATAACCTCAATATCTCTCTCTCTCTCTCTCTCACACACACACACTTACATACAAATGAAATTCATTAAATTTTATATCCGCGGGCGCTTTTGTTAAACCACATAAAAAAATTATTACACAAGTACTTTCATGATGCAGTAATACAATCAAATTTTAAAAGTTTATTAAAAAAAAAAAAACCCTCACAATTTTTCCTTAATTTAACCACCTTTTACAGCTCTGTTTGAGTTTGGATGCTGTCGGAAGATTCCATATCTGCAGGGATCAGTATAGATTTCACCACTGTGATAACAGCAACACGCCAATGAGTCGGGCCAGGCCAAGACCTTGGCGATAATAAATCTTGTCTAGTTTATAATGGCGTCCTTCGGCTAGTGAAACCAAACTTGAATCGAAAATTGGAAGGAAAAAAAAAAGCAGTTTCTTTTTCTTTCTCTTTTTTTCCCCATGCCTAGAGGCTGCTCCTTTACCCCGTTTGTTTATTGTTTGTTTAGATAGTCTCATGTCGGCCATTGGTTCTCCATGTAGCGTTTTGAGGTCTCCCTTGGCAACGCGCACAGCTGTTTACTTAAGTTTTTGCTGTCATCATATTATTTTCTCTGGCGCTGGGTGGATGGAAAGAGTTGAGAGCGGATAGGAAAATGGCGGGGAGAGATTTGGTTGGAAATAACAGGAGAAGGAGAGAGTGGAGAAGTTGCTTGAGGGCTATTTGAATAATTTTTTCGAGATGGGCGTTTCCAACGTTTACAAAAACGATCAGATCGCTATGATGAAACTATCGGGAATATTTTCTTTTTTCCTGTTACTGGTTTTTTTTTTTTTTTCTTTTTGTTTCGTTTTATTTTTTAATGCTGGCATACAAAGCAAATTCAAAAAGCATAAGATTAAGGAATTTTTTTTTATGAACTCTCAGAAATTTGATAATTTTCGGAAGGAAGATGAATTAATACTCCTATCGCTCAAGCTTTTTGTTTGTTTTGTTTTGCTTTGCTTTGCATTTTAATTCTACCATCGTCTCGATGTTTGCTTTTTGTATTAACATGAGTCTTTTCATGTGACAGTCATGGAGTGTTTCTTTATGGCATGAATTTTGAGGAATTTATATTTTTTAAAGCATTTTCGTCGTACATTTAATGACACCATGATATGATTCTAAGAAGTTTGTTGGTAAACATTGCTTTTTTTCACAGGAATTGGGATTTCGGAGTTGCTCTACCTCATTTAATGACCATGGCTAAAAAAATGTATACCAGACATTTTATAAAGATAATTATTGTTCTCTGCTGGTTTAAGGTAATACTAAATGAACGTCAGGAAAGTTAAAATTGTTCATCGGATAAGAGAAGTACTAGTAAAGAAATAAAACGTACTTGATTGAACTAATGTTTCTTGTTTTTGCCTTCTACTTCTGCCCCTCAGAGCCTTATCAAAGTGTTCCTGAGGGATCCGCTCACTACGCACCTGGTGGACGAGAACTGTCGTGCTCTGCCAAACAGTCGCTTTATCAGGTACGTCAAAGGGAACAAATGGGAATTATTCAATCTCTCTCTCTCTCTCTCTCTCTCTCTCTCTCTCTCTCTCTCTCTCTCTCTTCTTTCCCTTTCTTTTTCCGCTATATTTTCTCAAGGCCATACACACCTTTGATCAATCAGCGGAACTTGTTATGTTCCCTTTGATGGTTTCAATTCAAGCTAGTCCTTCCTCACATATTATTGTATTGATCAATCCATAAAGCATGCGATTTTCTCCCCTGTAGAGAATGTTTTTTTATGCCTCTGTCAGTATCCACACTGTTTAAACCCCCGCCCCTCATGCTGGTCTGTGTTTCCCCCTGTCAGTCTCTAACTCTCGGGTCTGTAGTTTTATCGTCTGGTGTTTTGTTCTGGTGGTGTTGATACAAAGGAAGCCAGCACTGTAGCAAAATCCTCATTAACTGGTGTTTGTTGAGATACTGGTGAGATCCCTGGCACGGTAAATCGCGTTTGAAACTTGTCAAAGGGCGATTAAGAAACTGCAGTGTGTGTGTTGATGATTGCAGGGTTTTTCTTTTTTTTTCTTTTTTACTATCTGAGAAATTTCATTTTATTATTCACAGTTTAGTGATCAGTTCCTATTAATCTGATAATAGTTTTCCCAGTTGTGCCTTTAGATTTTTGGAAAGAAAAAAAAATTCTTTTGTTTTTATTTTTATCACATTATCTTCATCATCATTACCATCATCGCCGTTGTCGTCATAAGCAGCAGCAGCAGCAATAGCAGCAGTCTCAGTGAAAAATAATGATAACACTTCCTCATTATCAATGAAATTGCCAGCCTCATCATCATCACTATCAAGACGATGTTAGGATTATACGCTTCTTACTACAATGTGCTGTCAAGTGGTCAGAAGGGTTGAAGAGGGGTGTCCCGATCGAGAAAGTTAAAGCACGGCGCTGGCAGCCATAAATCAAGTACCCTTGAGTACTTAAGTACTTATTGACTGTTGCTAAGTGTTTAAATATGCCGAGCAATATTTTATTGCCTTTGGGGCCATGAAAGACCAATTGTCGGTTAAGAGCACCCTGTCATTTTGCCCCATAGGGCTTGTGTCATGGATCTCTGTAAGGAATCGAAGGTAGAATTTTGGCATGGTCTCATCCAGCGCATTGAATTTGGTCATAATTTAGATTGATAGGTCTGGTTTGGCCTTGACTCCAGTGCTATTTGTTTGTTTCTATCGTTGAAAACTTCAGTTGGAAGTAAAATCTGGATTATAAACTAAGAGAACCAAAGACATTTCGTAAATACCAAAACCTCAGCCAGTTATATTCTACATCATTAAACTTCTTTTTTCTCTACGATGCTTGGTTTGGATTTTTGTGTACATAGACGTTCTCAATGTAAATCTCAGACCGGAGTGCCGGTTGAGGGGCTCGAACTCACAGATCTAAGGGCGGCTTAGCTATCCCCTATGCCACCAACGCCCCTTTCTTTGATGCGGTTTGCTTCTATTCCCCATTGTTGTGTTGTTCTACCCATTACTTTAACAAGAGTGGGTTTTTTTGTTTTGTTTCTGGTGAGCGCATCTCATAACTGAGCACTTTTCTTATGTCGCTCCTTTGTAACCTAAATCCTGACTGCGTCAGTGAAATTCTTGTTTGTGTTAAAACGTAGCTACAAAAAAAATCGTATGGCAGATAATTGTATCTACCATTCCTCCATTTCTTTAGTAACTTCTTACTTCTGTCGGAATTGATATAAATTTGACATCTTCCTGTATGTTTCGAATGTCACTGCCATGTGATATATCCACAAGCGCTTTTGTGACATTGTAATCAAACCTTTGAATGGATTTGTTGCATTTTGTGAATGTCACTGCCGTGTGTCTGTGACATTGTAATCAAACCTTTGAATGGATTTGCTGCATCTTGCGAGTGTGGGTGCGATGTAAGATAACACTTAATTACAAACGTGTTTGTCTCATCGTAACTAAACCTTTTAATTGATTTGCGGCATTTTGTGAATGTCAGCGCAATGTAACATAACCACAAATGTGTGTTTCTTTCATTGCAGTGATATCCTGCAGCAAAGGGGCAAAACAGAAGTGACCATCAACCACAATCAAGATAGTATCAGGGAGTTGCTAGGCAACCAGTATAACAATGATGGCGGCACCAACAACTCCGGTTAGTTCATAGTAAAGGAGATATCTAACCAGTCTGAAGCAGTAAACATCCTTAATATTCCTAGGTGACAGTTCTACAGGTATCTTACAAGATTGTTCTACATTTCCATCATATGTAGTGTTAATGTGAAACCAAGGAATTCAGACTTCTGTCAGAATCAACTGGTCACACTTTTTTGCTAGTCAATACAAAAGCAGATTTTTTTTTCGCTTTATTTGGACAAAAAACATAGATGAATTTTCATAGCTTGAAGAAAAATTCTCTCTCTCTCTCTCTCTCTCTCTCTCTCTCTCTCTCTCTCTCTCACACACACACACACACACACACACACACATATTTTTTTTAAGCGTACAGTTTGTATGTGAAG
This sequence comes from Plakobranchus ocellatus, assembly GCA_019648995.1. NCBI lineage: Eukaryota > Metazoa > Mollusca > Gastropoda > Plakobranchidae > Plakobranchus > Plakobranchus ocellatus. The sequence continues at coordinate 2,570,186 of BLXT01000976.1, forward strand.
GATTTCAGATCTTGCGAGTGTGTAGCACCTGTCAAGGGGTTTTGTTTGCATTCCGATTTCACGAGAATGTTCCTTCCCCACATAGATTAATTATTGGTCGTTACAATTAATGCTGAAACTGCCGATACTCCTTAAATTATTGGAAGTTACAATTAATGCTGAAACTGTCGATGCTCCTTATATTATTAGAAGTTACTATTAATGCCTTAACTGCCGATACTCCTTTAATTATCGGTAGTTGCAATGAATGCTAGAAACTGTCGATGCGCCTTAAATTATTGGTAATTACAATTAATGCTAGAGACTGTCGATACGCCTTAAATTATTCATAGTTACAATTAATGCTGGAGACTGCCTATACGCCTTAATTATCGGTAGTTGCATTTAATGCTGGAGACTTCCGATACGCCTTAATTATTGGTAGTTGCAATTAATGCTGGAAACTGCCGATACGCCTTAAATTATTGGTAGTTACAATTAATGCAGAAACTGCCGATACGCCTTAAATTATTGGTAGTTACAATTAATGCAGAAACTGCCGATACTCCTTAAATTATTGGTAGTGACAATTAATGCTAGAATTTTGCTAATACTCCATAAGCTAGCATAGATCACTGCTCCATGCTTGTGTCAGTAGGATCCTTTAACATATGCATGAAATGAGCGAAAAAAGATCATTATTCACCAAAAAAAAAAAACAAATATTAGAGACGAAGATGCAATGTTTTCAAAGATGTGCAGCTTGACGAAGGCCCAGAAATTGACTTTTTTTTCTTTTTTTTTTTTAATGAGGTTACAGCTGTACTGTGCTGAAAGAATGACATGAATCATTTTGAGGAAGTACTGGAGTTTTTTCTGGGTTTTTTTATGTGTGTTTTCAATAAATGAGACAACCATTCTTATAAAAATCATGTATTTTAAATAGTAAGGCAGTAGTTATGTCAAAACTCTCATAATTTGACCATCACCTTAAACCAAAATGCATGTGATTTTTTATTTATTTTTTTTTTTTACAGTTCTCCTTTTGCCAGTGCCAGAGAGGGGGAGTCACAAAAAGATTGGCCTTATTGTGGTGGGTTCTTGTCTTTCTCTCATTTTCCAGTTCTTATCTTACTCTCATCTTCCAGTTCTTCTCTTTCTGTCATCTTCCAGTTCTTATCTTTCCCTCATCTTCCAGTTCTTGTTTTTCTCTCATTTTCCAGTTCTTGTTTTTCTCTCATTTTCCAGTTCTTGCCTTACTCTCATCTTCCAGTTCTTCTCTTTCTGTCATCTTCCAGTTCTTATCTTTCCCTCATCTTCCAGTTCTTATCTTTCCCTCATCTTCCAGTTCTTGTTTTTCTCTCATTTTCCAGTTCTTGTCTTTCTCTCATCTTCCAGTTCTTCTCTTTCTGTCATCTTCCAGTTCTTATCTTTCCCTCATCTTCCAGTTCTTATCTTTCCCTCATCTTCCAGTTCTTGTCTTTCTCTCATCTTCCAGTTATCTTCCAGTTCTTGTTTTTCTCTCATCTTCCAGCTCTTGTCTTTCTCTCATCTTCCAGTTCTTATCTTTCTCTCATCTTCCAGTTCTTGTTTTTCTCTCATCTTCCAGCTCTTGTCTTTCTCTCATCTTCCAGTTCTTGTCTTTCTCTCATCTTCCAGTTATCTTCCAGTTCTTGTTTTTCTCTCATCTTCCAGCTCTTGTCTTTCTAGCATCTTTCTGTCATCTTCCTGTTCTCATCTTTCTCTCATCTATACATGCGGATTAGCCTTTGCAAAGCTCTTTAAACGCAGTATAAGTGGTGTTCAATGTTAAAAATGCAATTGTCTTACTTTGGTCTTGAGACTTGCTATCTTGTAGCATTGTATGTTGCAAAAATTTGCTATCCATGGAAGCTGCCAGTAATACTTTTTCTTTTTTAAATAACATTGGGATTTTGATGAAATAAAGATGGAAAAGCTAGCAGGTTGAATTTTAGGCCTACATTTTTCTTATCTCATTTCTCTTTATCTTGTTGAACTTGCTAAAAACTGGTGTATTTTAATTCATATAACATATGAATCTAGTAGAATTGTTATATCTTAGGAATCTTTTTTTTTTTAACATTTTTGTTTGATACCTCGATTTCACTGAGACATAAGCCAACATTATTTTTTCTTTAAGCATAGCTCTTTATTTAAAATGGTATTTGCAGATCCGAGTGTGTGTGT
>BLXT01000976.1:2596046-2609863 GCA_019648995.1 Plakobranchus ocellatus
AACAATATGAAGTGACAGGATCAGACACAGATAAGCTTGAAGAACAATATGAAGTCTCAAAATCAGACAAAGAGGAACCTGAAGAACAATATGAAGTGACATCAAGATCAGACAAAGAGGAGCATGGACAACAACATTTAGTTTCAACAAGATCAGAAATGGAGGAGCATGAAGAACAGCATACAGTGACAACAAGATCAGATACAGGGGAGCATGAACCACAACATAATAAACCAGTGAGATCAAAAACAAAGCTCAACAAAGAAGCACATAAACTGATAGGTCAGCCAAATGCAGAGGATCAAGAAGAACAATATGAAGCTATGATAAGAGATATAGGCAAGCATGAACATTGGAGTGAGTGGCTAGGACAATTGAATACAGAGGAGAATAAAGAACAACATCAAGGGACAAAGAGATCAGATTTAGAGAAGCACAAAGAACAGTATGAAGTGGCAGCATTGTCAGATGCAGAAGATACTGATGGCCCGTGTACATTGACTCTAAAACACAATGCCGAAGAGAATGAAGGCCTGATTTCAGCAACAGTAAAAACAGAAGTTGGGGATTTTGAAGAGAGATGTAAAATGATGGCAAAATTGGATGCACAGGAGCATACAGAATGCTCTGAAATTACATCAATTTTGAATACAGCAGAGAGGGAAGAAGAGTTCCAAGCTACTGAAAGTTCATGTATGCCTCCATATGGCATAGAAAGCAATGAACAACAAGAAGGTGAAAATGATGCTAAACCTGAAGAAAAGAATGTTATATTGACAAGAACTATCTGGAAAAATGATGAGGGCTCCTGTCAAGATAGCTTTGCGGATAACACTGCTTTTATCAAAGAGGCAAAGGAAACAGAATCGAGTCAGTCAACAAAAGATGACCAGTCTGTTGAAGAGTATAGCGAGTATCATAGTCTAGACACAGAAATCTCCCAAGATGACCTCTTATTCTTTCATTCTGCAAACTCATCAAGTTATGAATATGAAGCAGGGACACGTGTCCCAGCAGCAAGTACCCTAGTCTTTGAGTTGTCAGATCACTCCAGTGCTAGTTCTCAGGTTGTTGGTAGAATGGTGGATAGACAAAATGTAGCCGAGCCTGAGGGCTGCTCAGTTCATCCTTGTGGGAAACAGCATGATAGGTCTGTAACAGGAGGAGACTTTTGTTTGTCATCAGACAGTTCTGAGTGTTTAGAGATTCAACAATTGTATCAACAGCAATCTCAATGTAGTAGCATATGCTTTGAAGATACAATAGAGGTGGATGATAAATTTCATGCTGATGTAGAAATCTGCAGTGAATCCTATGCTGACAAAACATTCCATTTCTCTATACTAGAGACTAAAGAAAGTGGCAGCGATGAAAAGGTATTCCACAGCACCATTGAAGATGAAAATGTTTCTCAGAATGATACAAACAATGACAAAATCTCAGAAAATGAGATGGAGGATGCGATTGAATCAAAAAATTTCGAACTGGAAAGCAAGATATTCAACAAGCCTACAGAGGTGGACCAAATGTCCATGGAAAATCCAGAAGCTGATGAGGCATCTGATGTTGGTGAGGCCATATCTCCTGATGTTGCCCAGACTGACAGAGTGTCCCACAGAATTGAACAAGACTTTGTTGAGTATATTCAGCTATCTCTAGATTATGGAGATGACAACAGTTTTCTAGACAATTTTGAGGAAGATAAAATATCACATGATATTGTTGATAACAATGATGGAGGTATCAGAAAAGTAGTAAATGATGACATACAGGATGACAAAGCTCCGACAGTAGATCACAATGTACGTCTCATGGGTGAACAGAATTCTTCTGATTTTGTTGACAGTTCAAGTGGCAGTGATGAAGGGGATGATAAAATACGCTTTAGTGTCATAGATAATGATAAAGTCTCTCACATTTACGCTGAAAACGAAAAACTACCTCAAGGATTATTAAAGCATGGCAAAGAAGAAGATGGCAATAATGATGATGGTGATGCTGGTGATCATGCTTCTTCCTACAAAGAAGCAGATGATATCAAAGATATTATTGTGTCCTATAGTGATGTAGCAGACTACAAAGTATCCCATTGTGTCACTGAGGTTGAAAAAACACCAGAAGTGGATTTAGGTGATGATAAAGTAGCTGCATCTCAAGAAGACAAAGATGAAGAGAGATTATCACAGGATCTCATAGATGGAGGTAAAGAACCCCAGCCTGTTACAGAGAGAAACAAAATATTCAAGGAAGCTTCATCTGAAAATCATGAGGGAGGCAACAGATCTTTTTGGCAAAATGTTTGCTATGATACTGGACCTCAGTATGATAACGTATGTCAAACAAATGTGGATAATAATGAAAGACTTCAAGATGATTTAGATAACAACACGTGTCATGAAAGTGGAAAGGATGTCAATGCATTCTGTGAAAGTAGTGGTTTATCTTACCATCATTTACAGCATGACAAAATGTCCCACTTTGATAAATCTGACTTCAAAATACCTGGCAATGAGGTAAATGATGACGAAACACACATTGATGATGCAGAAGAAGGCAGAGAGTCTGAGAATCTTGATCAAGATGATAACCTATCCATGGATGATAGAGATGATGGAAAAATTTACCACAGGTATATTGAGAATGACGAACGATACCAAGATAAACACGATGACTACAAAATGCTTCCTAACGATGAATATTTTTCCATGATTTCCAAAAACAATGATAAAGAAGATAAAAAATCATGTGTCAGTTGTTTTAAAATTGAGAAAGTATGTCTAAATGAAGAGAATTATTATGTAATACCGAGTGGTGATGAAGATGATGATAACCTGGATGACTTTGATGATGACCTTCTGCCACATGATGGTGTTAGCGAGATATCACAGCATGTTGATGGAGGCATGATATTTCACAAGGATGTAAAGGATGATGTGATACCCCAAAATCTTGTCATGGCTGATACAATATTCCAAGGTGAAGGAGATGATGAAAAGCTACAGCATGGTGGTGGAGGGCATGATAATGTGCAGCAAGATGATATGGAATGTGGCAAAGTGTTCCATGATATTCTAGGTGATAGCGTTGTTTTTCACACTGATATTGATGGTGAGGGTGATGGAGAGTGTGACAAAGTGTGCAAAGATGGTCTTGAGGATGAGGAAATATTTCACGTGATTGAAAATGATAGCGCAATATCTCATAAGGATTTAGAAGATGCCAAAGTATTCCATGATGACCCAGAGAATGATAGAGAATCTTACAGCTATGAAAAGGAGATCAGACTACCCAAAGATGACCCAGTCAACAAAACATACTGCAGTGAGGCAGACATTGACCAGATTCACCAAGATGGGTTTGAAGATAGGAAAGAGTCCCACACTTTAGCAGATAGTTCCACAAAATTCATCAAGGATGATACATATGTAATGGTGTCCCACAGGGAGGAAGAGTGCCAAGATTATTTTGAGGATGGCAAAGAATCACAGAATGATGTTGAGTACAATGCGATTTGCAATGATGATGAATGTGAGGACAACATATGCCATGTTGATGTAGCTGAGGATAACATATGCCATGTTGATGACAACAGATGCAAGCTTGATGTAGCTGAAGACGTATGCCAGGATGATGTAGCTGATGACATATGCCAGGACGATGCAGCTGACGACATATGCCAGTATGATCTAGCTGAGGAAAACATATGCCATGATGATGTGGCTGAGGAAAACATGTGCCAAGATGACATAGCTAAGGACAACATATGCCAAGATGACATAGCTGAGGATAACATAGGCAAGATTGATGTAGCTGAGTACAACATATGGAAGATTGATGTAGCTAAGAACAACATATGCCATGTTGATATATCTGAGGACATATGCCAGATTGATGAAGCTGAGGACAACATGTGCCAGGATGCTGTAACTGAGGACACTATATGCCAGGATGATGTAGCTGATAACATATGCCAGGACAATGTAGCTGACGACATATGCCAGGATGATCTAGCTGAGGAAAACATATGCCATGATGATGTAGCTGAGGACAAAATATGCCATGTTGATGTAGCTGAGAACAACATATGCCGTGTTGATATATCTGAGGACATATGCCAGATTGATGAAGCTGAGGATAACATATGCCAGGATGATGTAGCTGAGGACAACATATGCCACGTTGGTGTAGTTGAGGACAACATATGGCAGGTTGATGTAGCTGAGGACAACATGTGCCAGTTTGATGTAGCTGAGGACAACATATGCCAGGTTGATGTAGCTGAGGACAACATATGTCAGGTTGATGTAGCTGAGGACAACATGTGCCAGTTTGATGCAGCTGAGGACAATATATGCCACGTTGATGTAGCTGAGGACAACATATGCCAGGATGACGTAGCTGAGGACAACATGTGCCAGGATGCTGTAACTGAGGACAACATATGCCAGGATGACGTAGCTGAGGGCAACATGTGCCAGGATGCTGTAACTGAGGACAACATATGCCAAGTTGATGTAGCTGAAGACAACATATGCCAGGTTGATGTAGCTGAGGACAACATATGCCAGGTTGATGTAGCTGAGGACAACATATGCCAAGATGACGTAACTGAGGACATGTGCCAGGATGCTGTAACTGAGGACAACATATGTCAGGTTGATGTAGCTGAGGACAACATATGCCAGGTTGATGTAACTGAGGACAACATATGCCAGGTTGATGTAGTTGAGGATAACAAGGAGGATATAAGTGCAAGTTGTAGAAATTGTGATATTGTAGAGGAAATCAAAGAAAGCCAGCATCATTCGCCAGGTAAGAATAGAGCCATTGAATTAGAACCAAGGATTGAGTTAAATATCACAAGTGAAGAAAATCAAGTGAGTAGTTCAACTCCTCGGCATAGTGCAGCAGAGTCTGATAAGAAAGCCAACAAAATAAAATTCCAAGCTGATAGTGACGAAAGAAGCAAGAATACATTTTTTCAGTATTTTGAGGAGGAGGCTTGTTACAAGAATGAAAAGGTTCAAGCCTGCAATCTTATGGCAGACACCACTGGTAGGAATAAAACCATTGAGATCGTATCCCATAATTTGGTGGACAAATTGGAAAATGATGGTGAAAAAGGAAAGTTTCTAATCCACCACGACACAGAAAATGGCACTCTTCCTATCGATGATGTATCTGGCTGTACCATAACAAATCAGCAAGGTCCTTCCATTGACATGATCTGCAGATTTGAGGAAAGAACCAGTGCTGTCGTTTCATATCCTTTAGGCTCAGAAACCAAAAGTACCATTTTTAGTATGAGTGATTTATCTAGAGAGGAAATGGATGAGACAAGCCTACCAAAAAGTGGTGAAGAAAGCAACAAAGATGTTTACAAAATAGATGTGATTTCAAGGAAAAGAAAAAGTGCAGAAGACCAAACTCGATGCCACTCAACAAGTGCTCAGTGTAGACTTTCAGTAAGATGCACCAGGCATAAATCCCCTTTTGAATCACGGAGAAGTAAATCTGCGTCTTGCTGGACTGGCAGGTCTGCTAAAAGATCTTTAAGTGATATTGATTGTTTAGATGATGTGGGTGTTTCTTTATTTGGCAACTGGACAATGCCAGGTGGTGAGCAGAAACAGGGGAATGCTTGTCTACAGACTGAGATAGCTACAACAAGCTTGCAACCTTCTTCTTCTGATGGAGTTGTCAGTGATAAAGATGAAACTGAGAACACTAGCGACCTTTGCATGGCTGTTGAAAGCATTCTACACTGCGAGATTAATAATGCAGTACAACAGTTCTGCATTATCCATGGCGATACTGAGCAGATTGAAAATCTTCCTCTAAATTCACCAATGCAAAGTTGTTTGCAAATTGAGGACTTGAAAGTTAAAGAGGTTTTTAATGGTGAAAGCAAGACTTGTTGCAACAAGCTTGACTCAGCCCTAAAAACTCCATATTTTGAGCGAGATTCTGTTTGCATTAGTTCAGGCTCTGAGAGTGGCATCACAAATTCTGTGAGTGAGATAAGCTCCAGTTTGAAATCAGTTTCTCTGAGTAAAGCCTATGAAAGCTTGTGCCCCTCCGAAAAAGTCTCCTCAGAAGAAAATGAGGGTCACAAATTCACCTGTCTTGATTATTTAGAACTTTCGGAGTTAAAGACTTTTCTTAATAGAAATGAAATCCATTCTTCCACGGATGCACCAGAACTCTCACTCACAGGAGATGCCCATTGCTCAACAGAACCTAGTATTGTACCACTAAGTAAGCAGAATGAAAAAAGTAGTGATGCAGTAACACTACAAGATCCGTCTGAAAAATTGGAATATTCCAGCAAAGATTCAGGTTTTATTGGTGCAATGCCTGGCGCAGCCTCTAGAAGTTTTGGTTTGACACAGTTAGAGCCTGGCGCAGCATGTGCTGCTACAACTGGAAGACAAATATTCTTAGCAGCTGAAGATGTCAACACAGAATGTAGCATCATAGATTCAGAGAATAATTATGAGAATTTCTGTACCATCCACCCCGAGATCACCAAAAAAGTAGAAAGTGACTTTGCATTTGATTTTGATGTGCAGGATTCACCCTCAACTGAAACCCTGCATCTCAGCAGTCAATTTCAGGATTCAACCTTAGACCCTTCACATTGCGAACACGACTCTGAAGTGTCTAAGTCAAGCCAGGAGTCCTCTCAGCCGGATGTGACAGAATTTGAAGAAAGCAATTTGAGTAGCGAAGATGGTGCTCTGGAGGCAGATGTTAGCAGCTTTGACTCCACTTTGCTCGCCCCAAGCTCAGGAAATGGTAAAGTGAAGACTAGCCAGACTTTGAAATACTGCCTTTTAGCAACAGCCCGAAAATCAGCAAGCTCTTCCTTGACTTTAGCTAAGTTTCCATGCTTGTATGCATCAGAAAGCAGTGAAGACTCATGTGATGGTAAAGGAGTAGGAAATGTACAGGGACAATCTGACACATTGGGAAAACGTGGCAACTTGCATTCTCCTCAAGCAAAGCAAAGGACTGGTGTATCTCCTCATGAAACGTTTAGAGTAAATAATTTTCAATTAAGAGGGGAAGATTCTGAAAGCGCATTGCCTTCAACACATCTAGCATCTCCTAGCTTTGACAAAAAACACCTTTGCAGCATTAGGGCTAGAAAAGACAGATATTCCTCTTTCTTCGCTTTAAGTCCAATCTCCCCAAGTGTTCACATCAGCAAGCCAAGACTTGCAATTTCACAGAAACACGATGAAAGGTGTGGGTCTTTTTTTCTAACCAGTAGAGACAACCAATATGCATCTGACACGCAAATCATAACTGGTTTGCCTCCTAAATCTCAAAGAAAACCTGTTAAAAAAAGCATGTTGCCTCCATTGCATTTGGAAGAACCTGCTTCTACCTCACCCAGTGAGAAGCAATGCAAACAGCCTCAATTAAGTCCTCAGAAACTTAGCAGCATGGAGTTAGTTCAAAGAGTGGATAAGGCTGAAACTATTGCCAAGTCTCCTGATGTGGATATTAGCTGTGCTGGCGGTGACACCAGTGTGACAAGCAGTTTCAGCGCACAGTTGGAATCATTTTATTATACAGACAGCTGCGAAAGTGAGGGTAAGGAAAGATCACAAGCAGCTCAGTGGTGGGAGACTCCAACTCCTCATTCCAAACCTGCACTGGATCAGGCGGCTGCCTCTGAATGTGCCTGCCAGTTTTTGCGAGCAAGGAAGAATCTCCAGCAGTTTTTTTCCACTCCTGTAGCAGCAAAGAGTAAACATGTTGAGGATCTCTCAGAAGGATCAGACTCTGAGCTGTACAAAGTTAGCCCCATATCAAATGAAGAGGCCGCTGGAGGCACCGCTGCAGCCTACGATATTTCTGTCCAAAGCCAGCAGGACACATCATTGCAAGAGGGGGAATCAGTTCAAGCATGTCTCATGGGCATGTCTGGAATAGAAATTTTCTCTGACAAGAAAGCTCTTCCTTCAAAAGAAATAACACACCATCCTTCTTTTAAGCTAAGCTCACAAATTCATCAAGAGGTTGAAGAAAATCTTGTCCCTGTTTCAGAAACAGGAGCCGAAAATGATCTAAGGATTTCAAGTATTTGTTCTGTATCACTTGCAAATAAGTCACCAAAGAAAAAGGTGTGTTTTCTTTTACGTGATGAAATCCATCAGATTTCTAAAGTACCTGCTGCTTCAAGTGGCAAGACAAAACTGGCTATAGAGATGTTCCCAAATGTAAAGGAAATGTACCGACCAATGTTTTCCACTCCATTGGAGGCACTTACGGAGATCAAGGAAAAAGCAACGATTTGTAAAACTTGTCCTGAATTAATCCATGATAAAGATGAGAGTCAGTCCCTTGCTTCCTACGAATATGAGCCACCGTTGGAGATCAACTATGACCCATTCATGGCTAGTCAGGGTGGGTTAATGTTAAGCAGGCCGCCAAGGCTCTCTGTCATACTTGAAGAGGAGCTGGAAGGCACCAGCAATGGGCACTTGGATTATGCTGCCTCCGTCAGTATCAGCTCTAATGAGGATTCATTACATAGCAGCAGCACATTAGACATTGCAGACATGCGTAATGCAGCCATACATAATGATGTGTCTGGAATTGGGTTGAATTGTTCACAATTAAAGATAGAAGAGAACAGCAGCATTAATCCCGACTATGTGTCATACCCAAATGGCTCTTTGGGAAAAGAATTGACGGACATTTCAAGTTTATCTTTTGTCGGAGAATATGGAGCTCAGTCTTCACAGCTTAGTGACAAATTGTCATCAAAAATGGCGGAGTGTCCTGAAATGGATGGCAGTATCAACTCAACTTTTGATTCAAATACTAGTATTCTAGAATGTGAGAAAATCAAGAGCCTTCAACTTGACCATGAATGCTTACCTGAATCTGCAATTGATTGTTTAAAAAATACCCAAGATAGTTTAAATACCTCAAGTACAGCACCCAGTCATGAAACTATTTATCTTGACATTAATGTAGACATTAAAGGGCTGGAATCATTTGATAATTTATGCACTTGCGCCAGTGTTGATCCTTTAGACACAAGATTACACAAGATACAAAATCAGAGTCCCAGAAACTTGTCTTTTCCACAAATATTAAAAAGTTCAACAAGTGAACAATGGACAGGTAGTGCAGAACAGGAAATGTGTACTCTGAGCCTAAGAGAGGATCTCTCAAATGAGAGCATGGAGTCGGAGGACAAATTTAAAACACAATCAGCCTGTACACAACCAATACATGATACATCTCTCCATGATATATTTGAGAAATTGATGCAAGATTGTGCCCAGTTTATGGAGACACCTAAGAAATCATCTGGTATTATTGCAGACCATTCAGATTGTATTGGTGGCGTGTCCCAACTTGATTTTGGGTGGAGCTTTGATGAAGCCAGTCTGGAGGCAGAAGAGGCAGAATCAGTTCCTCAGGATGTCAGAGAGCCATTGTTGGCTTGCAAAAGTCTGTCAGATGATGAAGGAAATGGTGATGAGCCTAAGGTTGAAAGTCAAACAGGACAAATCAAAACAAGTTCTGAAATCAAGTCCTTTTTAGCGCATGAGCATTTTGATGATTTCAGAAGTGAAATTTTTTCCCTTGTACCTCTGAATGTTCATGAGAAAGTGCGAGATGTTTGCGACGATCCAGCACCAGCGCCTTCATCTCACAGTTCTACTGCGGAGGGATCTTATGCTCTGCCAGAATTTACAGATGAGAGTAATCATATGTTTCACAACGATGAAACTGACTTTGAATCTAGTTGCACTGAAGATAACAGCCAAGATGAATCCACCTTCGCTTCTATGAACAAAAAATATTACACACTTCAAGTCACAGTAGAGGAAGAGAACAGAGATGATGTTTGCTCGCCCAGCTGTGTCGCGCTGGAGAATTCAGATGGGCGATTATCTGGTAGTTTGCAACCAGATGTGGATACAAGCTTTATCGTTGAAGCCTCGATGGCAGAACTTAACAATGCTTTTTATGCACATAATTTTGCCCAAGAGCAAATCTCAGCATCACCTGATTACAAAACCTATGAAAACATGGAAGGCATGCAGAGCAATGTTCAAAATGAGAATGATCAAGACAGTGGACCATTTTTTGACAGATTAAAAGACAGTGGAGGGAAAAAGGTTTATTGTTACAAAAATTACTATTTTGAAGGTAACAATAGGACAGCAGGCTGGTTGAATGCTCAGCACATATCTGTACAAGATGAAACCTCAAAATCACAGGGCTCAGATTTAATGTATGCAGAGGATTGTGCAGCAAGCCCCAAAGTGATAGACCCCCTGTTTAGGCTTGATCATGTAGACATTGCCAAGTCCAATGATGTCAGGCAATTTTCTCTGATTGCAGGTGCTCAGGAGGGCGACTTGGATAGCGATGATTTGGATGATTATTTAGAAAACTTTAGTGAATTAGATGCAGACTTCAAAAGTGAAATATGTGTGAGGAAACATTCCTCGGATTCCTCAGCGAGTGACCCTGATATTCTCAACCATACAGCAAGCACGATTTCTGACCCTGCAGTTCTTAACCAGCTTGCTGGCTACACAGCAGACACATCAGATCGGGAGGATCAGGTCAGCAGTCCACAACCAACTCAGCCAGCACCGTTTGAATGCATGTACAGAAGGGAAGGGAACATGCCCAGTCCTGAGGAAGCACGAGATATAACATCCCTTGCTTCAAAGGGAGTATCACTGAATATTAATGGCAGTGCCACTGAATGCCCTGATTTTGTCAAAGTGCCACAAGACTGCACCCATGCTAATTGTGAAGAGTCATATTGCAGTGCCAACAACTGCAGTATTATCTTATCACTGCTTGATGTTTCTAGCTCATGTTCTCCTGATCACCCTGCTTTTAATGAAGCTTCTGTGGAAACAGATGATGGGCCAGAAGATCTCAGCATTAATGCTTTAGTTTCTGAAAAAGAGAACTGTGGCTGTAAAATGCAAGGAATTGACGCTTTCAAGTGTGTATCTGAAGCTCAACACAACGGAAAGTTGAGGCTGAGGACCAGTGTTGATGAAAGGGGAGACAGGCAAAAATCCACCCTGAATAGTGGAGGCAAGAGTGATAATCATAGCAGCTATGGTAGTTTGGAGATAAACGCAGCGGGACTTCTCGGAAGAGAGAGCTTCTGCAGCTCGGATAATCTGTTCCCTGACTCTGAAGCGGAAGTTTGCATTGTGGAGAGAGAAGATCTCAGCTCACAGAGCAAAGATGCAAATGACCTTGAAAGAAATAAGACAGGTTTACAGAAGGCTCGGTACCACAAGTTTTTCATTGGTAACTGTGATCCTGATCCTTCACCTGGTCATGTAGAACAAAGAAGAAATGGGTCAAAACATAGAGGGGAATATGAAGAGGATACTATGGATGTGTCAGAGGCTGTTTCAGAGGAGAGCAGTGATGACTTTATTCACAGTGGTGTTGGTTGCTATGAGACTGATTGCTTATGTGCTAGAGAGAATATTTGTACAAAGGATTGTAAAGACGCCCGCAGCATCAACATGTACCAAGATCCTCAAGCTCTCTTACTGCGAACATCTCATCTTTCCAGCAACCTAAACATTCGCAATACAAATTCCTCGGGAAAACTGTCTCCAGAACATAGAGGAATAGGAATAGGAGCAGAAGCTGGCATTGCTGTCAGCGAGGGGGGAGCCAATTTTGATTTAGTTGCTCATACTGGGAGGTGGGAGAGAGGAAGAAACAGTGTCAATACTAGCGACTTATCAGACATCAACAACACTGCTGATATTAGCATGCAGAACGGAGCAGATCAAAATGCCTGTACATACCAAGATGATATTGCTGTGACTGACAGTGTTGGTTACCTCCCCTCAAGCCCAGCTTGCAGTTCACAGCCTGACCATGTCCAGCCGTCCTCGTCTCCTGAGGAGCAGCCCCGTGGCAATGCATGCCGGCATATGTGCCACATGCCTCAAATACTAAGCGATGTTTCTGGAGAGGCCATGTTGCTCAATGAACAGCTTTCCATGCTAGAGGCAAGTAGTGTGGATGCCCATTCCGTTTCAGTGGATGGAGCTCCTGAAGCCTCACAGCTTGATGGCGATGACAATACCACAGATAGAGTTGTACAGTTTTGTCTCGATGATGACATATTTGAGGAAGAAGATGAGTTTATGCGCTCTATTGTGTCGAAACGGAGGAAAGCCACCATGCAAATGTCCTTTGGGAATTTAATGGGTCTGCCATCTGCCCTTCAAAAGTATTTGCTATTCAGCTTTGAGGACGAGACAGATTCTTGTAATCGCTTGTTAATATTTATGTTACATGGCATTTTTCCTTCTCTTTCCAAAGTTGTTGTTTTTATTTGTTCATTTGTTTGGCGATTCCTTGGATTTTTAAAGTGAGGATCTTTTATGACAAAATCACATATAAAGAGATACACGTGTTTAGCCTTAATTAAAAAAAAAAAAAAACATTCTATTTATTGGTAAAATATACCTTTTTTTTCATGTTCAAAATCAGTTTTAAATTATTGCGGGGTTTTTTTTACTGAGAACCAAAGAATCAGATATTTTTCTTGTATTGGTTGTTGCATCTAAAACGAAAAGGCTGAGAAAGTCATATTCCATTTCTTTTCTTTGATGGTTACTTTAATGGTTTTCGATTAGCGCTCAAAAAAAGCAACCAGATAATAAGCAAGTTTTATTCAAGCACTTAAATTCAGTGATAAGGCTTTTTCTGTTGTTGATACCGTAGCTTATTTGTGATCTTCTCAGGCATGGTAAAGTGATCAGTATGAGCTCTGTTTGAGTTGCTTTTACTGCTCTAATGCATCACAGATATTGGTGGAATAGTTGTTAGCAAACCCACCGATGAATCTGTTGGGATCATGTATTGCAGGTTTAAGGCTGCCACCAGCGCTGAAAAAAAAAAAATTAATAAATAGATAAACAGAGACCACATAGGTAGTGAAAAGCCTGTATTGTAAAAACTAAGACTTTAGTAGAATGCTTGCTTGTAAAGGCTGTTCCATTTTATTACCTGCAGAGCTATAACCTCAAATCTTGTGGAAAAGTCTAAAGACAATACCACTTATCAGAGAGATTTTTTTTTTTATTTTCTTTCCTAGAATGTTCTAATTATATTAATATGGCAAGAGGAAGAGATTAATTTTATCACTTAAAATGTGCGCCGATGCTATTACCTGAGCTGTTATGAAAATATTATTCACATTTAAGCTGTTGGGATTCTAGTAATTTTAACAACAGTTAAAAAGCAAGTTTTTTCCCTTCTGTTTGAAATTAAAAACATCTTTTCCTTATTTCTGTGTTGAATTTCTTTCTGTTCAGTGATAGTTATTGGTTTGGGCCTTTTTTTCCTGTTCGTTTGGCTCTAAATTAATGAGATAATTATTTTTAATCGTTCCACCGCTAGAAAAAGAAAAAAAAGATGTTTATCATTTTAATCATCGTTTAGCAATACATATTTTCTTTTGATATTATACTGAATAATTTAGATAATGTTTATTAAAAAAAAAAAAAAAGCAAACTGCTGTTTATTGATCAATTGGAAAGTGATCCTTCAATAACAGAGAGGAAAAAACTTTCACCGGTTAAAAACTTGATTGCAAATAGTTAATATATTATTGCCAGTCTAAATTTACTATATCATAGTCCTATGCCAAATATAGCATGAGAAGGGTTTACTGAAAGCAGTTCATGAATGTTTTATTTTTTTTATTTTTTAGCAAGTAGATCATGTCTCTACACACAGTTAGTGCCATCCAAAGAAGGCGGTTTTTTTTTTTTTGTGTA
>BLXT01000976.1:2650289-2661482 GCA_019648995.1 Plakobranchus ocellatus
TTTTTTTTTTTTTTTTTTTTTTTTTTTGGTTTTTTTTGCAGCTGGTATGGGTTTCAAGAAAGAAAGAAAAAGGGCTGTTTGCATTCTTGATTTCCACGTTGATCTTAGAAACGTTGTTTTTTTTTTCGATTATTGTTGACGTTTTGATTTTTTGTTTTGTCGGTGGTATTTTACTTATGTGTCGCTCGAACGAAAACAGAAAATCAGACAGATAGATGTTAAAAAATTATTATAGTGTATGGACAGGCCCGTAAATTTAAAGCTTGGCTTGCCTCTTTATCAGGTGGCAAACGTTAGAAATTGGTATTATTTCACTGCTTTGTGTGGTTCAGTTCTGTTGTCGATACTACTACTACTACTGCTACTACTACTACTACTACTACTACTACTACTACTACTACTACTACTACTACTACTACTACTGCTACTGCTGCTGCTGCTGCTACTACTACTACTTACTACTGATACTGCTATTGTTACTACTACTACTGCTACTACTACTACTACGACGACGACGACTGTTTTTCATAAAATATCTTTTAAATCTAGATCAATGTAAATTCTTAACGCATGCACTAGGATTGACACTTTAGGCCCTAGCTCCATCATAATAAAATTATCAGGAAGCATTTACAGATCACGGACTTGAGTGAATTCCCATACCGAACGCTATAGCTTCTCAAAATATTTTTCAAAATCTGGTTAAAATATAAAGTTCACGGGGGGAGGGGGGGGGGCAAACAAACGATACAGACTTCGGGGTCGTGCAGTGATCTTTTTGTTCAAGTGAAAAATAAAGGTATGAAAAGCGTATTTAAAGGAAAGAGCTTCAACAGACCTATAAACGTCGGACCAAGTTAGTCTTGTTTATTCAATCTCTCCTTTTTTTTTTTCTTTCTTTTTTAGGCGCGTGTCAATCATTTATTGAAAAATCCGACCATTGATAGAATAGAATCATGG
This sequence comes from Plakobranchus ocellatus, assembly GCA_019648995.1. Classification (NCBI taxonomy): domain Eukaryota; kingdom Metazoa; phylum Mollusca; class Gastropoda; family Plakobranchidae; genus Plakobranchus; species Plakobranchus ocellatus. The sequence continues at coordinate 2,651,250 of BLXT01000976.1, forward strand.
AATCCAAAGACGCGTTGAAAGTTTATAAATAAAAAGAAAAAAGTTCCACAGGTCCATGGCCTTTCTTTTCATTACCAAAGCGTCTTGTGGGAGAGAGAAATAAAAAACTCATTTAAAGCCCACGGGTTGTCTAACAAATGCCTGTTATCTGCTGTCAGTGATCATTATTTTAATATGCGACTTGGCAGTTTCTTCGAAGAGTAACAAAGAGATTAATAGAAAGACTGAAAACCTCGAAAACTGCAAATAAAACAACATCTTGTATATAAGCTGATATCAAATAGTAAGGGAAGCTAAAACTGGGGGATGAAGAGGCGTTAATTGTGTACAAAATCAGGACGAATGGTTCTGTTTTATTTAAATTCTTCTTTCTATGCTGTAAACGCGTACTGGGTTGTTAATTTCTTCTTCTTTTTTTTTCTTTTTTCCACATCTAAGCTTTCAACTTGTTATGTCCATAATTATTGAATCATTGATGGTTTATGTATGTGTGTGTGTTTTGTGTTTATTTGTTGGAGCATTGAAATTAATCTAACGCAAGGATAAAGTTCGCATCATTAAAATTAAATTGATAATTGTGATGAGGGTTATTATAACGACAACCACAATAGTAATAATAATAATATTATTAAAAACACTCTTTATTACTACAATTTCAAAAATCGTAATATATTTCGGAGTGCAAAGTACGTTTATAAAAGAATAAAAGATGGGAACAGAGAATAACATAACAAATTAAATTACCGGCATTTTCTATTTTCAATCTTGTCTAACATTTCAATTGGGAAGTTCATGATTTGCAGTTATGCTTACTGATTAAGTCCATGAAACCAATTACATGTATATATATTTTTTTTCCTCTCTAAAAAAGGGCCCTTTTATTTGAGTTGTTAATCATGTTCAAGTCGTTATATGTTGTTGTTGTTGTTTTTTTATAATTATCATCGCCTGAAATTGAAAACTTTTTTGAGCATAATGGAAGGTACTCAGTTCATATACATTCTTCTACTAGTATTGTCGTAAGAAACAAATAGCATATAAGTATCTAGGCTACATTATTATTAGTAGCAAACTGCATTAGCATTGCCATTTCCTTTGATTGCCTGAGTTAAAAGAAATACACACGCTGTTTGGCAGAAATGTAATTTTATCATGATTTACGCTCCTCGTCTTTCCACATTGATATCAACTTATTTTTTTTATTGCTTTAGAAACAAAGCTGGATCTGTATCATTCAAATACTATAAGTAAATGTGTAATATATAATTATAATATAAAAATCAGGGCTCAGTACTCAACTTTATGAAGCCTCTTTTAACTCCAACGTTTTGTTTGTTTCGTTGTTGTTTTTGTAAACTTAACAGCAAGTTCCGACAGAGGAGGTCCACACCATGGCTTCGATCACCATCCCGTCTGTAGAGACTTTTGGACCCAATTTCGACTCCTTTGACTTCGCCCCCAGGACAATATCAGAGTCCCAGACAGTCATGGTGAGATGGCTAAGCAATTTTGTCTTGAATCCCTAATGAAGTTTCCGATGGGGTACATATTAACCATATACATTTTATCATGGGCCACCATGGTTTTTGTATCATGTGAAAGCTGTAAACTGTTTTTTTTTTTTTACCTTAAAGTAGGCAAAAATTCCTCAAAAGGTACACATTCTGCTCCAAACCATCAGATAACGATAGAAGATGGAGATAAGTAAGTGTCATCAATCAGAGAAAATCTGTTAAAACTTCCTGATGCTATTTTTGTCCTAGGCCCTTGCATAGTTCAAAATGTGTGTTTTTATTAACGCCAATTTCCCATCAAACCGACCTAACTTCAGTTCTAGTTAACACATCAAACTTCAAAATGCACATAAATGGATATGAAATGCAGGGAAATAAAAACTGGCATGTATAGCTTGTGAGTTATGAAAGTTTTGATCTCATGTTGCCATTCTTGCAATGAACACCAGGCAGACTGTATTTTCTGACATTGAAACTTACTACCCATGGGGAATTCATATTTGTCCCTTGTTTATTGTTGTTATTTGTGTGGGCTCTGTCTTTGTTAGCAAAACCTGAAGTAGTTTGACCCTACCTTAAAATTCACTTGGAAGAGACACAGTTTGTAATAGATCTTATGAATGAGAAAATAGCTTGATTTGTTTCTTTCTTTTTTTTTTCTTAGTCACTATTATTTCCCTACTACTTCCTCCCCTCAACTCCCTAATAAAGAGCGAGAGAAAGTGTTTTTCATTCACCCAATGAGAGAGGACTGAATATGTATACCTCTTTCCTCAGTCTTGCCTCAGCATGTTTGAGGACCTGGGCTTTATTTCGCGCTGGAGGATCAAGAGCGAGACACTTGTCAGGTGAGATGTCCAGCTCAGCTTTGGGAGGCTGTGTGCCTTGTTAGTTTTTTACCATCTCACATCTCTCACATAAGGCTGGATATTTTATCAACAAATCTGTTTGGGTGTATATGTTAGCGTGTTCTCATATCACTTTATAACTATTGTGATATTTGTAGAGCTTTTTACTTTACAGAGCAATGCGTGACCAGCTTTTAAAAAATTGTCGCACTCAAGATAACTTATTGAAGTCACTTTTCAACGCATGGAATTCATAATTGTAGCCATAATGCCAAAACAATTCACAAAGACATGCAGTTCTAATACCAACATTACAATTGCCTTGTTGCCGCGAAATGTCACTACCGGCTATCAGCTGGTTTCTGGGCTCTGGACCACTAAGACGTTACTGCATTTTTCTGTCTAAACACTAGACCGACGTGTCAACGATTTAGCTCATCTTTTCGAAAACAGCTTTGTAAAAAAATCGGAGTCTATTGCATTTCAACCTGAGATACTCTTGGGTAGATTTAGAAACATGAAGTAGAGCGTAGGGTGAGTTATTTATTGCTTAATTTGATCCGTTTGAACTGCATTATGGAAAATGGAACTAGTCGGCCTAGCAAGCAACCGTAGATCTAACCTCAAAACTTTAAAATCTGATCATACATTATGGAAAAACTTTAGAGTCAATATGCAATCATAATGGACGAATCAATCTGTGCAATAATAAATCTAATATGTATAGCTGTTAATTTTCTATTTAGTCTGAATTTTTTTATATAGATCTAATAGAAACCCCTCAGTAGCCTTGACCGGGCAACAGTTAGCAGTGGCTAGCGTCACTATTCAAGTTCGGAAAAAAACTTAAAAATAGTATTGTGCAACAAGGCAATAATATTGATGGTGCTGTCTTCGAAATGGATCCAGAGACGGGAAGAATAAAGATGTTAAGAAGCATAGATAGTGTTCTTTCTGTCAAATATATGTGGGTGTGTTTTAGACGTTTTAGAAATCAGTAAATAAGAAGAGGAAATGGGAACTAAATCTGACATTGTCATTCTATTATCTAACGAGTGCTAACAAGTGAAAGAAAGGATAAATGGTATAAACATTGCTTTGACTGCAGACAAAATCATCTCTGTTTTTTTTTTCCCTCTGAGTTCTTTTTTTTTTTAAATATATAATTACAAGGGGGATCACTACTTAAACTTTAGTGCAAGTGCTACACTTAAGAACAATTAATAAAAATGCAAGGATTCTGAGAGATCTGTTCATGGTTGTAGAGAATCAGTATAAAGTAAATATTGAACAGGGACAAACTTATATACATTTCTGTTCAAGCAAAAGAACAAGATTTATATCAAATTGAAAAACAGTTCGCACATATTTTGGCTTCAACAAATACTGATAACAGTTTTGTATTTACTTCATAGTTAAACTCTATATAATTGTTAATTTCTTTGTGATCCTTGTTCAGAATAATCATAATGCTTCCAAATATTGCAATAAGAAAATTTAATATCATTTGTCAGCAGCATGTGTCATTTTGAGTCCAATAACAATTTAATAATAATATTTGATAAGATAATGGAATTATTAAAACTTGCGTTTTTTACTCATTGAAATGATTTTTTTTTTTTACATAAATACTTTAATGTTTTTGTAACAGCATAGAACCAACATATTGCCACCCAATGCTTAAAGAAAGGAGATCCCTATAAATCCCTAAATTCTAAGTTAAATATTAATGCTCTCAGTTTGTCATTCAAAAGTTAACACACTAAAAATGATAAACTATGTTGACACTCTCAATTTGTCATTCAAAAGTTAACATATTTAAAATTAAAGAACAGAGTTTGCATACAACTCATATTGAGCTTGAAATTTGTTGCCTTTGAAATTAAATTCTTGTATGAGCCGTTCAAAAAGCTGTTTCCTGCAGTGTGGAGTCTTGATATCTTTCTCTCTCAGATTTTTGCTGATGGTGAAGAAAGGCTACCGTAACCCTCCCTACCACAACTGGATGCATGCATATGCTGTCACACATTTTTGTTATCTGCTTATTAAGAATCTTCATCTACACAATTATTTGGAGTAAGTTTCACCAATTTTTTTTTTCGTCACTGCAGTGAATTGCAGCAATAAAACTGAACATTTACACATTTTTCTTAGTCTCTCTCTGTCAGTTTTTCTCTCTCTTTATCTCTCTCTCTCTCTCTCTCTCTCTCTCTCTCTCTTATGTACACATATTTCGTTTATCTCTCTATCTATGTCTGTTCTACCATCCTATTTGTCAATTTGGTACCCGGTTTCATTCTCTCTCCATTACCAACCTCACCATTTTTTTTTCCTTTTTTCCAATAAAGCAGATGTAAAAGGGATAGATTGATGATTTCATCACTCCTTTTATTGGCAGTTTAGTGGGGTTTTTTTGTTTTTTTTTTCTGTTTTGTGTGTTGAATTTTGTGACTATTCGGTATCATTATAGTACATAGACATCTGATCATGCTTACAAATTCAATTTTTCTGATTTCCTGATCAAACAATCTGAACTCGTTTAGAAACCATTTACATTCCATTATTGTTAGAATTGTAACTTTATCACTTGCATCTGGAGTCTAACTGCATAATTTACTTTACAGATTCTACTAAATATACCACAAAAATGATTATTGTCACAAACTTCACTAAAGCATAACTATCTTTGCTTCGATATGAACAGTATAGTTATAGTATCAGATATAAGATGTGTCACTACTTCTAGCAAAAATTTTGTCAGCTGCTGTAATGCAAAACCTTTTGTTCCTACAGTGCATAGACCCTCTCAAACAAACAGCAGAAATTTTACAAACAATTGAGTTGTATCGGCACGTGCCATTACGACTCTAGCGTCAATCTGATCTAACATGGGCCTGCATAGCTGTAAATTTGCCTTTACATCTGATTTAAGATGGCAAACAGTTATGCACATATAAGAAATCTTAATTTTGGACTTTCGGGAACAAAGTCTGGAAAAAGCCATGTCAATTGAAGATTCAGTCCATTGCAAAATAAAGATTCAACCTGCATGACGCTGTGACTGTTTGCTACTGCAGTGCTCTCAAGGTTTTTGGCCCCATAAGAATTAGTGGCAAATGGATGTAGGCCTTATCAAATATGTGATGGAAAATTCCTGCAAGTTTGCAAACTATAGAGTCAGCATTATTTCCCTCCACCTTCCTTGAGGTCTGCAGGGATAATTCTGTCACAGGTTTGAGCCCCTCCACCGGCGCCCTGGCCTGACAGAGGGCCTGAAAGCCTGAGATCACCTTGTTGGGGATTGGTTATATAGAAGAACCAAACCAAGCCAAACCTCCACCTCCCCAGTTTATTAAAATCCAGTACCCTCCATCAATACCAACATCACTTTTATTCTCATTCTACATATATATATGGAATTTATGAATTTATATTAAACCCTTATCCTTTTTTTTTTATTTTATCAGTAAAAAATTATTTTTATTTTAATATCCTTTCTCTTTCTTCAAATTGGTTTTTTTAGACTGTCCAGTACTTTTGTATGTTTCCTCAGGACATTTTTTTTCTTCACCGCACTATTTAATTCAAGACTTACCAGAAAAATTAATATTTTTCTTTATGTAAGTTTTCTTAAATTTTAAGACTACATAATACATTGGAAATGAGTACATATTATGGAAAAGAACTGAGAGTGAGGACTATGAACACGAGAGCATTTTCCCTATTTGTTTTTACTATTTGATGTACTCACATTTGCTTTTTTTAGGTAGTCTGATATTAATAGTCCCTTTTATGTTGATATATCAGGAGCACACTGTACATGTAATAATGTATCATGTGAAAGACTTTTTCTGCGGCCCATTGTGAGGATATTTATTGTTAGTGTAATTCTGCTAATTAAAGCGATTGTACATATATCTGTTACAGGGACATCGAACTTTTAGCCCTGTTTGTGTCTTGTTTGTGCCATGATATTGACCACAGAGGAACAACAAACTCCTTCCAGGTGCAGTCGGTGAGTGACACTGTGCATCTGCACAAATTCCTGGCTGTGGAACTTTAGATAGATGTGAAGACGAAGATAAGCAGACTTTCAAACCTATTATTCAGATACATGGCTACATACCGGAACTATGATTTACTATTGTCTGTCCCAAAATAGGAACATTTTTTTGAGTGGGAGGAAAAAAGAAGATGGGGAATCAAACATTTTTGGTTGTGTAGTGAAACTAGTCATAAAACACGAAAATCTGACCTACCTAATGATGACTGAACAACTTTAAATTAAATCTAGCCTTTTTTTGTGGTTGTTTGTTGTGTTTCTGTGTGTGCGAGTTGGGTTGTTGGGTTTTTTTTTGGTTTTTTCTTTATTTTATATGGGGAGGTTAGAAGTATTTTTTTTTAATTAAATCACAAAATCATCTTTATCCTTGTATAGAACATTTTCATTGTGGGTTACATAACAAACAAATTCAGTCTAAGTCTTTGAGCTCCTATATTCCATACAGTCACTTCAGTGTTAACCACATGCTTCCTATGTAACAAAAGTGGAATTAAATTTCTTCTCAGTCATCTATATTTAAAGCTCTTTCTAACTTGTATTGTCCCCAGCAATCGGTGCTCGCAGCGCTGTACAGTTCAGAGGGCTCAGTGATGGAGGTGAGGATTGGGCAATGTTTAAACAAAAGCCGTCTTTCTTTTCAGTTTCATTCTCTTTGTTTAAAGTGCAAAATAACAGCAATGTAGCTTAGCCAATTAATAGAGTTGTAGTCATGGGTTTGAAAATGGTTGTACTCTAGTCCAAAACTAATTGCTCATACCCAGTACATGGGGAAAAAAGATAGGATAGCTTGATAAAGGCATTTATGTTGGTCACTTAGTGTACAAGGCTAGTTTCCCAACTGCTGTTGTTTCAGTGGTGGTGGTCACTTGGTGGAGGAGCAAGATTTGTTGGCATTTTCATCAATGGCGGTGGTCACTTGGTGGAGAGGGCTAGTGTTGTAGGCTTTATTGTCAGTGGCAGTGGTCACTTGGTGGAGAAGGCTAGTGTTTTAGGCATTGTTGTTGTAAATTTTGGCAATTTTGTGTGGGTGAATATTTTGAATATAAATTGTTATTTAAATGTTAAGGAAATTTCCATCTAGATTCAAGTGTATGAGTTTGTTGGTTTTTTTTACAATTTCAATCCATTTACAGCTGTCCATTTTTTTTTGGAGTATACACTTTGAAACTTAAGGATTTTGTATGATTTTCTGCGTTTGCTGGCTGTGATTTCAGAGACATCATCTCGCCCAGAGCATGTGCATCCTGAACACGGAGGGCAGCAATCTGTTTGAGAATCTGTCTAGCAAGGTGAGTGTGATAGGAATCTTGGATTCCGTGGGTTTTGGAGCTTTGCCAAAAAAGAAAATGTAGTTTTAGGTGTACTGGTGGTTGGAAATGGTATTGAGGACAGTAGCAACAGTTATTTTTTGCTCTTGTTTTCTTTGTAATAATAGTAATTGCAGCAATTATGTGGTAATGATGATAGCAAGGAGTTTGATAATAGGGGTATTCTCCTATAAAGTCTCAAAAAAGTTTTTATGAAAAAACAAATGTATGTATTTTGGCTAATTATGTTTTATGTTGCTCTGTACTTCAGGAGTATCAAAGAGATTTCCATGAGGAAAGAAATCCATGTTATGTGGCTCATTATGTTTGTTGTTGCTCTATACTACAGGAGTATCAAACAGTGTTGGACCTGATGAGAGAGATCATCCTAGCCACAGACCTGGCCCATCACCTTCGAACAGTCAAAGAGCAAGAAGAGCTGGCACAGAGTGAGTGTTGTGTTCACAAATTTTGCTTGATATTACCTGAAATACAAACGATATGTAGTCAGTTGCTCCACCATTCAGTGAAATATTTGGTAGCTATGTATGATGGTGTTGGTACAGTTGATTAACTTTGGTAGTCAGTTTGTGTGTGTGTAACTTCAAGCAGGCTAATGTCATGATTTGCCTTGGAGCAAGGCAAGAATAGATAAGTAGATGCTTGAGTTTTTTGGGTTTTTTTTGGTTTTTTTGTTATTCTATCTAGTTACTTGGAATATTTAAGGATCCTCTTATTTCAAATTTTATTTAAATCTTAACTCGCAGATGATGTGGAAAACTGTCATAAAGCATATCATCATCATCATCATCAGGTACCTTGTCTGGAACAGACATTGGCGATCATGTTCCTCCACTCAAACCTATTCTCAGTTAACCTTATAAAGTTGTTATTGCTACTCTTGCCTTTGCCCATGACTTAAGATTTTCAATAAAAGTTATTCTCTGTCTACCTCTACTGCACTTGCCCTCAATCTTTCCAGTGATTGCTAAGTGTTCTAAACCCTTGTGTCGGCAAATATAGCCTAAAAACTGTAGTTGCCTCTGTCTTATGCTTTTAATTAGTGATCGCTCAAGATTAGCCTCTTTCAGTACCAATTCATTTGACTTTTTTCCTGTCCATGATATCCTCATTCTGAGAAATCAGATTTCTACTGCTTCTAGTTTTTTCTCTATTTCTTTGATTATTGTCCAACATTCACTACCATACAAAAATACTGACCATATGTATGTTTTCATTACCCTTATTTTGGTTTTCATACTTATGTTTCTATTTGCCAGCATTGGTTTCATTTTTTGGAATGTATTTTTGGCCATGGCTATTCTTTTACTTATCACTTGTGCATCTGTCATTTGAAATTGATATTGTCAGGTAACATAGATATTTGAATTTTCTAATTTCTTTGATTTGTTTGCCTTTGCCTTTGCTAACGAGATTACACTTGGGATTAGAGGATTTCTTTGAGATGACCATACATTTCGTTTTCTTCACATTCAAAGATAGGCCCATTCTTTCACTCTCTAAAACTACAGTATCTAGAAGTTTTTGGAGTTGTTCGCCAGATTCTGCTATTAAAACTGTATCATCTGCATTCCTAAAATTAATAAGATTTTCTCTCTATTTATTTTGAAGCCTGAAACACCATCAAGATTCCTTAAGATGATTTCACAGTATAGGTTTGAAAGATCAGGAGACTATTTAGTCAAATAGAGGTTTAAATAGGATTCCATACAACTCATGATACAAAGATAAATCAAGTACCCGTTTTTATCAACCTTTGAAATGATAGTCAATAAGCAAAACAGAGCAGCAGACTGATAGGTTGTACACTTGACTTCTGCTTGGAAATGTACCCAAAGTGTAATTGAAATAGATGATTTGGCTTGAGAACAGATTCAATTTGTTTGAGTGATGAGTCAATGAGTTTGACTGATGCTCTCATATAACTTTGGCCTGACAGTTTGCAATTTTCACCAAGAAGTTCTGAATTTTCAGATTAGAATCTTCAAAGAATGGTGGAAAATCATAGAAATTTAAATTGTGTGTAAGTATAATACTGCAGAGCTTCAACTATTAGTATTAGGGCCTTGAAAACTTTCTCAAGTTGTGTAATGTCTAACATTGATTGCTGTTCTGATATTTTGGACTCAAAATCTCGTTTGACAGGTAGACCAAATTTTTGTTAATGTGTCAAAAAGTGCTCAACAGATTCAATTTTCTCCAGACCCATTCAAGCGGAAAACCATCAGCCTCTGTCATGATACTAAACATATAATACAGAGATTTTCTGGCTCCTCTGCTATTAAAGTAGGAAAAGAGCACTTTAAAATTTTTTCCTAAAATTGTACTGAGGCCATCCAAATGTTCCCAATATTTATTGTCTCACAGTTTGTTTGGGTTTTTTGTTTTTTTGTTTTTTTTTTTTATATTTTATATTGTTGGTCAAATTAGAAAGTAAGTGAAGTATAGGTATACAATTTTGAATAATGTGATTGGGATTC
>BLXT01000976.1:2671095-2684771 GCA_019648995.1 Plakobranchus ocellatus
AGATGAGATTTTTAATATTTATCTAATGAAATAGATTTATTGAAAAGTAAAATACCAGTGATAAATATTTCAACATGCTCAAGTTATTTTTTAAGCAATAAATTATGTCTAACTACTTTATTGTGATCTTTCGATTCAGCGCAAATTTTAGAAGATGTGTCATATGTTCTGTCAGTTTGGGGCATAAGGAGAAACCTTTAGGATGTTCTGATTTATAATACCATCTGATGATACAAGTCTTACAGATATATTTTTGCAGAGATATGATCATCTACGCATTAAGGAAACACATGGAGCAACTAAATTTCCTTGGTTTAAAGTGGAGGAAAGTATGATGGTTTCCACATTTATATGCTAAAAAAACATTTTAAAAAGCTACATCAAGGAATTTAGGTTTTCCCAGATGCAGTAAGCACAAGTTTGGCAAATTGGACTTTAATAAATTTATTGTTGTAAAAACCAGTCATAATTGATCAGATAGGCCCATTTAGCGTATTGTTAAAAAAAAAAAAAGGCATTTTAGATTATTTTTATGTCAAAAAGTATTTTACTTTGGAAAACATAAAAATATGTTTTTTTAAATTTCAAGAGAAAATACCCAGTCATGCAATAAAAATTTGGGCATGAAAAATGGTCCCTCATAATTATAGCTCTTAAATCAAACTTGCATTCATCAATTTCTTTTAAGTAGATTTTATAATTCTGAAACATTTTGAGTTCTTGTTTCTTTTTCTTGTTAAGAAGGATGCAAAGGGTAAGTTGATGTTGTTTTGATTCCAATAATATCCAACTGTCAATAGTCCACTGTATCTGAAAAAAAGCCTGGTTGCCTTATGCCCTGAACGAACAGAATTCATCACATATTTCAACTCAATTAAGGCTAAATTTTCTGTCAAATCACAAAAGCTACCTTTTAATAATAGACATAGTTTTGTACATATATTATTGTATTAAACCACAATTATTACCTTTTTCCTCTCATCAAACCACTTATGAATGAAATGTCCTCAAGCTATAGTATACAAGTGTAACATTTTTTTCTTTTTAATTTACCTCAAATGTCTTATTGATGTTATATGAACCACTTTTTAAGTATGGCCCCTGTCCTTTCCACACCTTAATTTTATTTTTTTGAAAAATCCAATACCAAATGTAATATTTACTAGTAAAGCATATGTGATCATTTGCCCTGCATAATAAAAAGACAAAAACTGAAAATTTTCAGTAAAATTCATAATGCTGAATTTTTTTTTATTCACATAAGCCTAAATTGAAACCATGTAATGTGTGTGTATGTATGTATATATATATATATATATATATATATATATATATATATATACACATACACATATAATTGAACCTCTGCGTGTAAATTTAGAATGTTTTTTTTTAAATTGTAAATGATTTATTAATTATTTTGAAGTATGTTACTATTGTTGTTTAAAATTCATTATATGAGTTTTGTAAATTGAATTGATTTATAATGAAAATGTGATCTTCACCAATCAGTAGACTTTTAGACTGCAGCTCACATTTTAATGGACCATGGCCGTTTTTAATTCATTCTAGTGATGAATCTTTCTTTTATATGTCCTCTTTTTCTTTTTTTAATTCTTCTTGGTCTATATTTCTGTAATTAGATAGTTTGACAATTTTGTGCATTTCAGATATGAGTTCATAAGTAATTTCACATTTTTTTTTTTTTTGTCTCCATATTGATTGATTTTACCAGTTACATTTTGAATATTTGTTCTGTTCTTGCATTTCATTATTAAATTTTCACTACTAGACAAAGTATGATGAAAACTGAAGCTCCGTTGCTTTTGTTTTTGGTTTCGGTTTTAATTTTGTATCCTGTACTTGTAGTCATTTAATACAACTTGCTCCTGTTGTCCTAACTGTGTAAAATGGTCTAAAAGAACACATTCTACAATCTAACACCAACCCTGACACTTCCATAGGGTCCACTTGATCTGAAGGTTTTTTTTAATGGTACATGTAAGTGATGTTTAGATCTAGACCTTGTAGGCCCGGCGTAATGGAAACAGCATTTAGTGGGCTAGTATAACTATACTACCTGTTTGGCCCTGTGATAACTATATCACAAAAATATATATTTAGTCCTTCCTCTTCTGCATGTCAACTATTTGAATTATTATCCGCAGAAAGAAAGAAAGAAGGAAAAACATTTATTGGTGTTTACAACTTTTGAAAAAAAAAGCTTGAAAAAATTCCATGCCTGTACATGATACTTGGTTGCTGTGACAGTTTTGTGGGCCTAAGGATGAGTCAACTGTGTTGTAAGTATACAGGATTATATCACTACAACTATGGTGATAATGATAACGATTAATATTGATGGTGATCATAATAATGATGATCTTGAAGGTGATGGTAATGAAGGTGGTGATGATGCCGATGAAGACCATAATGGAGATAATGTGATGATGATGATGGTGGTGATGATAATGAGAATGATTTGATTGTCATGATGATGATGAAAATGACAATGTTGAAAGTGGTGATGATGACGGATGTGCTAATGATTATGATGGTTTTAGTAATGTTCTGATGAAAGTGGAGAGACTGTCACAAACACCAGAAATGAAATGTAGATAATATCTCTGATGTAGGACGTTGAGTTCTTTAGATCTATATAGACCTAGCTGAGAAATAACGGAACTCTGGAGATCGTGTGAAGAACAAAGAACTGAGTTTATTTAACTCAACAGCAAAAAATCAAATCAAACAATATTCACATAGGCCGTCGCTTAGAAAACTAGATCTAGCTCTATTAATCTGCGTAATCGCTATACAATGATCTCTCTGTGATCTCTACGAACTCTCTGCCTACTCTGTGTCTTCTCCGTGTGATACTGGTATATCTCTGAGTCTCTATCTGAGTCTGAGTCTACCTTTCACCAATCTTCTCCCGGTATTTATACCTTTTTCAAAAGAAAACTCTACAAATTTCTGGAAATCTATCCCATAATGCAAGCGTAGAATGTTCTAAAATATAGATCTAGAATGTTACATCATAATCCTAAAATAACATAAAAGCAGTCTTCAAAAGACATTAGGAAAAACCACTGGGCTAAAAATAGAACATGAGTCACGTTTGTTTACGTAATGCATTCTCCGTCGCTTTGCATAAATTAACTCCCCTAAACTGGTCCTTTCTAGAACTCTCGAGTTGGCGTGCGTTCAATAACAAAACCTAAGTCTAGTTTTTTTGTTACAGAGACAATTGATAATAAAATGATATTTTTATCTTTATCTTACTGTCAATTGCACTTTAATCAATTGATCAGTGAATGATCTGTTTCATTGTAGATTTCACTAATGTGTTAATACGCAAAAGAAGGCTCTCATAGAAGGCATATAGTAAACAAATGATGTAAACAGTGACACTGAATGGCCATTTACAATGTGAACACGCAAATTATCTATTGATAAAACTTAGTCAAGGTCTTGAAAATAAGCCTGCGGGAGTCTGAATTTGATTGCAGGCTTGAAGAATAGGGCTCAGCTTTTGATCTAGTTATACCACAGAGACTAAATCAGTAGTTACACAGCTAATCTTGCACTGCCATTTTGGCTTACGATGTATGGGGAGAATTACAACTTTTCAAATCAATATTTTGTAATATATCTTAATTTTCAAATTTGTGGTGCAGACGATTTGTATGTAAAAAAAGGTCAATTGAAGCATTCTGAGAGAGCCTCAGCATCTAGAGTGACCTTGTTTGAAAAATAAGGAGCTACTGTGCCGTTTACGGCATACGATGTATGGCAAAAGTTAAGACCAATACTCTTTGTTTATACCTTGGGTGGATTGTGGCCAACTTCCAATGCATTCGTACTAGTACTAGCAAAAACAAAACTGTAAAATGGTGGAAAACCCCATGCTGGTTTAGTTAAATAACCATGGTTTTCTTTTTCCTTTAAAATGCCTTTTTAAAAGCTTCAAACAATCATACTTGGTACACATATAACATTGTAAGTTTTCACATAACTGCAAAACTTAAGGATACAAATTCTTTGTCATATGAATGATTTTTAAAGTGTTCAAAATGTGACACATGACTGATTACGACTGTAGACTTATATTGAAACACAGTATCATATTAACCAATAACATCAAGAATTGGCAATTAAAACACATGCGAAACTATAGACTCGAGTATAAGAACAGGTTTATTTACAATATCTGTCTGCTTTCATTTTTGATCTCCTGTCAAGCAACACCTCATGTAAATCTCCCTCTTTTTTGGCCTTTTTCAAAGCTGCTTTATCTTCCTCACTCACTCTAAGTCTGCGATCTTGAAAACTCTGGAATTTTTTCCTGATGAGAGGGAAATGTTTTCAAATTGTTAAAGCTGAATGCAAGAAACATTAAAATAAACAAGTGAGTTTTATTTCAACAGAAATGAGGAGGAAAATCTCAATTTCTCATTTTTTTTTACCTCCTCATAACAATAAACATTTCTTAAAAAAAGAATTTTTGCAACTTATGTAAAGTGAACACATTGAGTTAATAAAAATGCATTTCTTATTATTATCTATTGTGAACAATGATGCAAAATACATGGTCAAATATGCTTCATTCATGGCGCACTACATATACCTGTGTTTGAATGCTGAAAACTTGCAAATAAGTTACTTTTCCTATCAGAGAACCTACTGCTGGCATGTGACTTTATCATTTCAATGAGTCTAGTTATGAATAACCAGATATTTATATGGTATTACTATTAGTGAAAATTAGCATAAATCATTAAAATAATTAAAACCAGATCTAAAAAAAATTTTTTTTTTTATTTAGCCAGCCTGTAAAACTCAGATAATCATAATAAATCAATTTGATGCATCACTTACACATAGTTGATTTCAGCATCCTTGACCGAGCCTCTCTCTTCAGTAGGTATATCCTCTAAAGGATCTCGCTCCCTTACAGCACTGGAGCGTAGTCTCAGGAACTCCCCCTCCCCTGCAGTACGGGCAGAACACGCAAGTTCTCCATCTTCATCACATGTGAGAAAGCAGTTGTTACAGCCATTCAGAGCTAACTTCCCCTGGGATATACATTCACAAAAGCTTTTCAGCACCAGTTTGAGTTTTGTCCGCTTTTAATTCCCTCAAGGTTTATTTAGTTCACAGTTTGAAACCACACAATTCTTATTTCAATGCACAGAATGCTAATTAATCATTACAATGCATGAATGTTTCAGAGCGTCCCACTAGATCTTTTAAAAACAAAATCTTGCATTAGCTTTTAGTAGTCCTAAGGGACTGATATTGCAAAGTTTATGTATCAGTTCATTTCACATTATTATGAAAGGGCAGTTTGATTATTTTTCACTTACTTCTTGAAACACTGGTTCAAACTGTTCTCTAGCGCCCATGGCCTCAGCTTTTGCCTCCAGCCTCCCGTCAGATTCCACTGTTACGTATTTTCCATACCCGGATTTGAAGGCTACTTTTGTATCATTTATCTTGATGGCTGTGAAAATCTCAGTAGGATCAGGTCCATCTCCTATGTATACGAAAACAAATAATTTCATGAATAACTTTATGTTTAAAGTTGCATGGAACACTTTTGAGGAAAAAAAATTTAATTTCGTTTTTTGTGTTTCAATCTTTTCCCACTACTTTCCCAAAAGCCCAATAGTTTGCCTGAAATGATCACATTTCTATAGCCAGATTTGCTGCTGCAGCAAAGCTTATATTCAATATGGTTCCTGGTATCATCAATGCCAAATGCCACTTTTAACAGCATCTTGTGACAAATATAAAAAAATAAATCAGGATCTCCAAGAATGAGCACCATATGATATTTGAAAGTTCACTTAAACAAAATTTATTCCTTTTATATGAGAAGGATAAAAAATCTGCCTGTCAGGCTAGAAGAAAAGAACTATAAAATGTCAAGGATAAAGATATAAAATCATGTAAATTTTCAAAAATACATATTGTTACAGTGTACCACCTTTGTATGCATTTGACAGCAATATTTTATGTTGGTGGGATTTGTCACAATAATAGAATAAGGCAATACTAAACAGCTTCACACTTTCTTTCCTTAATCAAGTATATTATTTAAAATGTTACTCAAGGGTGCACATTCACACTGGTGTTGATCTTGGTATGTGTCAGAGGTCCTGACTGCAACTTACAATGGAGAAATATTTCTTGCTATTATCACATTTCTTTTATGCACCTGCTTGGGAAGGGTGTTCATAGCAATCAACCATGTTGATGTGGAATTTTTTTCCAAATAAAGAATACACTGGCTAAAATTATCTGAATATTAGAGTGGTTAACTCAAGGCACTTCTAAAAAGAAATAAGCATTGGTTTACAGACTAGTTTTTACTTGCAGCAAGAGACGTGTTGCCTCTGGTGAGCCTTGAAAAGCAGCCCCTACCTTCATCTCTAGGTTCCCCAATAGCAAGGCCTCCATTATCAAGGGCTATGATGTAGACGCTGTCACCAACCTCAATGGCAATGTTAGCTGTTATGTCTGCAAATTCTTTCACCTCCCACCAGCCTCCTGGTAGAACAGATATTTTCTTAAAGTTATTTTAATTGCAGAATGTTTTCATTTACTAAGAGCATATTTTGAAGTGTGTTTTTTGTTCTCTTAAGTTTACAGCATTGAAATAGTAATAAAAAGGAAAAAAAGAAAACATGTGATCATATTCTTATGGAACTGAATAAAGCCAACTATTTTGACTTAAATTATGATCCATTGAATATTACATTTATTTCATCTGGCACTAAGTACAAGAATTTCTCAGAATCACATAATACTGTATTTATCTTGTGGGCTGCCAGTTCAAATGGTCATAATCAGTGAAGTGTACCACTTTTAGAGCCACAATAAAGAAAAAAAGTATTGGCCATAATTGACTAAATCGATTGAAAGTGGATTATTTTGCCTCAGAGAATGCCAGCTCACATGAAGACAAGGAGGCTTATGATATGAAGAACCACAATGATCAACGTAGCTACCAAGCTTACACGCCTTAAACAAAGCATAGATCTAGATCTAGTATACGATTATATAGAATCTGGATCTAAACCATTTTCACCATGTATTTACCTCAGAATAGTTATACTTAACTTGCTTCAATCTTATGAAAATATATTTTGGTAATCCTGGACGTTTGAAATTCTAGATCTAGATCTAGACCTAGGAGTTAGTCCTGACCTTCACTACACCTAGTAGTAATCTCTAGAGATCTGAATCAAGCTGTTTTAGGTCTAACTCATCAACCTATTAAAGCCACATTTATTCAAAAATTAATGAAACAGTTGAGAAATACAAGGGAAGTGTGCATATTCAACAGAAAAGATAAACCCACCTATGTCCCCTACAATTTTAGAAAGAGAATTATGATATTCAAAATTGTTTCTAACCATGAGATTCGCATTTACATCTTTTTTCTTTAGATTCTTACTTTCCCTAGCCATTGTACAATTTTATCAAGTAATAACTCTCAATTTTATTTATTTTATACGTTCATTAATGCTCAATGACTTAAAATGTATCTCCATGCAACAGAATCAGTTTTATTGCTCTGAAAACCAAAGAAAACGAAAAACTTCAGGGAAAATAAGAGCGCAAACTTTGAACACAATTTTCTCATTTCAATATTTCCATGATTTTCTGTCTTCAATGTTCAATATTTATATTTAAAAAATTTAAAAAGCATTATGTTCAGAAAACATTGCAGATTTCAAAAATATAAAAAACATAATATCTTAAATTTTCACCATGTGTTTTTTGCTGACCCCATCACAAATAAGATATTTTCTTATATTCTTCAAAATTATTGTAAAGATGGTGTTACACTGATTATCCATGTCTAGCTGTGTTTAAGAAAGGGGGAAAAGTCATATTCACTTGATCAATCAGCCATGAAAAGAATTAATTTTCTTTTTTAATGAATTTTACATGTGCATCTCTATGTCAGTTTGATTATTTATGACAATACATTTAGTTGAAGGCAAAAAAAAGTTTGTATGGAAATTTAATGAACATGACTGTTTTTACCATGCTTGGTAACATCCTCGTGGTCTGAGGGCCGACTGCTTTGTCCAGATGCAGAACTGCCATCATGTTTTCTCTTATGGCTCTTATGTTTTTTGGATCTGCAAAATAGAAAATACAAAATAGGAAATAGGTGACCATTTACAAGTAGGGATATTACTTGCTGGCTTTCAACTAAAAAGTTTAAGATAGTTCTGAAGCTTGAATGGCAAAAGCTTAATCATGAATAAACCAAGAGAAAAGAAAAAAAGTACAGAGACCAGAGTCAAGAAAACTAGTAACAGATTGAGGTCCTTAGAACATGTATTCGGCAGTTGAGAATTGATAGATAAAATGAAATTGAAAGGGTCCAGAACTTAAATTCCTTTTCAAAGAAAAGAAACAAGAACCACTGAATAATAAAACAGGAGGAAGAAATAGAGAGAAATTTTTGTGGATGGTGTTTAATGAAAGAGGAAAATAAGTGGGGGTAAAGCTGTGTACGATAAAGCAAGAGGACAGAGGAGCAAAACAAAACAAACAATTTTCTTTAAAAATGAAATCACGCAGTACTGGGTCAACAGATGCTTGAACACTCTAAAACTATCAAACATCTCTAGTTTAGTGAAATGTACATCCCAAATGTTCTCAGGCTATTTTTATTATCAGTCAAAGGGCAACATAATTCTCTTTGATAAAAATGTTCTCAACATTAATTTTCCTCTATAAAAGTCAGCTTAACTTCATGCAGTTTTCACCATTAAACAGTCAACAAAAGAAGTCAAAGCATACACTGGGGATTTAAAAAACTGTGAAACAAGACATATGGCTTATTTGTATTCTTTTTATGTTAAATATCTTAGATAGTTATATTGTTTAAGAAACCAGCTTACACTATTGTAAGAGCAATACATGTATATTTAGCAATGTCAGAAAAAGCCATTCTTTTCTTCTCTCTCATGAATCTATTTATCATGACTCCAAAATGCTTTTACAAAATCTACATTATTTACTTTTTACTAGTTAAGATCTTTAATGAATTATTGGTCAAATTAAAGATAAATGATCAGCCTAGTCCAAAATAAAGCAGCAACAAGCTTCATATTATTTGAGAAAAGTCTTTATGAGACGCATGTCACATAAAATACTTTTGAGGAAGACAAATTTTACATTTGTTTTTCTTTTTTTACTGCTTTTAAAAACAAATAAAGCTTTAAATCAAAAGAAAGAATTCATATAACTCTGCCTACATTTCAGTGTGCTAAGCTCATGGAATAGTTTCTGGCTGAAAAAGTGTCTTTAAATCTTCAAAATGGAACTTCCAGTTTATTTGGATTGTTCTTGGTATATTGTGATCACAAACATTTTCAGCTCTTATTCTGAAGAGGAAGCTCCAATGATTTAACTAAATTTTTCAAATTAAATAGAGATAGAAAGTAAACTAAGAAAAATTGTGTTGGCTCAAACTGACATTAGAACTGCAAAATTCTCTTGTGGTAGCACATTGCCCTACCAGATGAGCCACCACTTCTCGTGTTTTACTTCTAAATCGGACCTTTTTAATAAAACGAGTTCATTTCGTCAGTAATATTGGTAGGCCTAGTTCATCAGGTCCGATTTAGAAATCTTTTATATGCCATCAAAAACACGTGGTTGAAACGAAATATTATGTGTATTTTACAAAACTGAAAAATGCACAAATACTTTACTTTTTCAATTTATGACCTTTCAGGTTTAACTTTCCTCCCTTGACCATTGCATATGAGTCTGCCATTGTTGAGGAGAAAGAATAATTAATCTCTCAAACCTGAAAACAGAAGATACAATAACATTAAATAAAAAAAGGTATCATTTCAAAAAATTTTAAAACAATCAACAACATGTCCCTTATGATCATTAAAACATTGAATGCCAGTCAGCCCTTTTTTAGAGTTCTTTTAAATTTTTCAAAACACTCACTTTGTAAATACACCAATTCTATTAAATACCAAATCCTTTATGATTGGATCTTGCCAGATGATTTGCAGACACTTTTTATTTTTCAATGTCTACATGTCCAGCTAGTTCAGGCTAAAAGCATCGACTATTATGTCAAAGACCAGTATAGCAAAAATGGCTTCTTTTTTTAAATAAATTTGATTACATTTGATTTGCATAAAATGTCTTGCAGTATGTATTTGTAAGTGCAAATTAGGTGCATTTTATGTTACTATATTTATCTCTCTTAATTCTTCGAAAAATATAATGTCTGTCATTCAACATCTATCACATATGTTTTTTTTTTCAATTTTTGTCCTCATTGACTATATTTCAAAAAAAAAATTTTTTTTTTTAACTACAACCTTTTACATTTCACTATAACTTTTAAAAATTTATTGAAATTCGATTATGTGGCAATTCAACTTTCTTTGTTCATATTTATGGTTATTTTGTTGATTTGATCCTTTTTTGTAATCACCGGTGTCCTTTACAGTTGATTACAGCTCAAAATGAGTGCTGATGGGGAAAACTTGCCATGAAAAAAAGGATTTTATGCTTACCAGAGATTACAAACCATAGACTTTAAGCGGTATCAAACACTGACAGACTTTCCAAGATATTAAAAGAATTTGGCTGGTATGATAAAATTTCAAAATCATGACAACTGCAGTTAAAACGCTCACTCCTCCTCTCATGCCTTATGGCATAGTGGCACTATACATATGTAGTATAGCAGTTTTTTTGCTTTCTTTTTTTTTACAAAGATTAAAAGTGGAGCAATCACTTTTTTAAAATCTTTCAATGCTGTTTTATAAATACTGAACATGTTTTCTTTTTTTAAGAGGAAACAATTTTGTTTACGCATATTTTTATATTCCAGACATTCGTGTTTAAATTGTTCGGTGTAAAATGTACATTTTGTTGTTTCTTTTTCATGTGAAATAATTGTGTACTTTCCAGTTTACTAACAAGTCTTCCAAGTTTTCCCAATTTAGGAAAATTCCTCATTGAAAATGAAAGAAACTTAAATAAAAATTGCAATATTACAGTCACACTATGTCAATTTCTATTACATGTAATTATATCTGAAAAAAAATCAAATTTATTAAATGCATAAAATCTTGAGTTTCTGGGTATAATAGCAAAGCAATGTTATATTTTGAGAAAATCAGCTTTGATTCATCCTTCCTGAGTAAACTGACCAAACAACCCTCAAACATATCTGTGACGACAAAATCACTTAATAAATGGTCACCTAATAATACTTTAAAATCATTTGAAAACAAAAAGAGACACAAATCTTTTTCTTTCGTCTTTACCTAACTTTTTGTTTTAAAATTATACCTCAATGGCACTCATTAAACCTTTAGTTTGTAATATAGGTAGTTCTCTTATTCAAAACAATGGGAAATAAACCAAAACAATTAAGAGTCCACTTTTGGGAATTGCTCTTAGTATCATTATATTTAAAATGTTACCCAAGAGTGCGCAGTTCCCACTGTTTATAAATTAATTCCAGATAAAGAAACATTCCTTCCAACAAAGAGAGTGTGCAAAGGTTATACAGTACTGTTTGAAAGCATGTAAAATCCTACTAGATGAATTTTTGTAAGCAAATACTTTTTAAAGCAGAATAAATAAGAGTAGTGAAAGAGCATATGTGTAGCAGTCCCATGGAGTTGAGCTGCGGTTTTGCATGATTGACTTAAAATGAAACAATTACCTAGAGCAGCAAAAATTACTCATCTCTCTGTGTGGAAAAATTTCTCTAGACATGCAATTCTCTTTCTATACACAAAGCATTGGGATTTTTTACTTTTTTATTTTAATATTTGGAGTTGATCTCAGTCGTGCAGACCTGCAACTCAACTCATGTTGTGAGACTGCTGATGAGGGGTAACGCATATAATTTATATTGATCAGATTCCAAGATCAATTACCAGTATTATTTTCTTGATTTATGAGAATTTCTTTGAAGTTTTAATGAACTAGATCTAGTGGTTTTTTGTCACTGGGTGTGACTCAAGGTAAAAAAAACACTTTCTAAACATACTGATGAATGCACAAGTCAAAATAGTTGATATTTGACGTCAGGTATTCAAACTTTCCCAATTTTGGAAAGTTACACGTTATTTGATAAACGCAACTCGACTGTTACGCATTTTGATGCATAGAATGTGCAAGAGTCCAAGATCATAAATACCTCCAAAACAGTTTGGCTTTATGCCTGATAAAGGGACTAGAAATGCAATATTCACTCTGTCAATTCTTATAAATGGAAAGATGTATAGAATCGTGAGATGATACAAGCATAGAGGAGGGTACTATTGACTTTAATCGGACCCGATAGTAGCCATATTTCAGTGTCAACAGAAACTATTTTTCTAAAAAAGGTTTAGCTTCATAACATCAAGGCTCTAACTCTATTCGCCAATACAGGAATTATAAAATGATCAGCTAGATCTATATAGATCTAGATCTAGCTCTAAACATTGATTAAGATTGATTTCGGGTTATTTTATACTAAGCGTTTTGACCTTAATCTAAGTCACAAACCTTGACAAGATTGGGTCCGATTAAAGACAATAGTATCCAGAGAAAAGACTAGGTCTCAGGCCTCTTAATAATGGAATATAATTTCAATGAGAAATTAGGCCCACTGTATTTTGTGGATGGTATTATAATCGGTATTTTATCTGCCTTGCCTTGGTGGCCTTAGTAGTTTCCCTTGAGCCGTACATCTAAGTCTTAGTCTTCGCGAAGACAAGAGTTCCTCTTAGGGCTTATGAGTCAGATAGGGTAAGTATTTTGTTTTGTTTTAAGGATTTTATCAGATGCTTAGACAGTGATTGTTTGGAATATTACTTTGTATCTTTGTTGAAAATAACATTTTTGTGAATAGTCTGCTTGTTTCTATTTGTGCCAAAATAGTCATTCAGGTTTTTAAATTCATAAGTCTTTACTACTTATCCCGTGGAAACGTTCCAGGCATAATTATATGTTAATATAAAATTTCGTACTGATATCACAACAATAACAACAGTAGTGTTGCGAAACAAAACTTAATAAATTGATAACCAGTCTTGGTAAGTTTCCTCGAAATCTTTTTTGTGTGTTTTTAACTGATATTGTGTTAAAATAGCGACTCTTTTCTTTAGAAACAGGCAAGATAAATCAAGATCCTTAGATTTGAGGTACCAACAAACTGAAGTTTTCATTTAATTCTTCTAGATCTGTGCTTTAGAACAGATGGATTTCTAGATCTACAAAAACACTAGGTATTTCAAGCACACTACATCCGTGTAATATTATCTCAAGCAGTCAATATTACCAGTATCTAGATCAAATCAAGATCTAAATGGAATTTTCCAGCAAAACCAAACAAAACCTTTTTTTTTTAATTTTGAAGTAGAATAGCGGCCTGTAACAAAACTTGGACATGTTTTGGATGTTTCAATTAAAAAAAAAAGAAAGAAATATGAATTTAGGTTTTTTGTTGCTTTTATACTTGCTTTTTCGTCTTCTTTTTTTAATCGGAGCCTAATTTTGTACATGTTCAATACGTCTCCTTTTTTTATTTGAATGCGCTGAGTGTAGATTACGGGAATCTTTTTAATTTATTTCACACAGTCTCTCTCTCTCTCTCTCTCTCTCTCTCT
>BLXT01000976.1:2722679-2749262 GCA_019648995.1 Plakobranchus ocellatus
TTTTTTTTTTTTTTTTTGGGGGGGGGGGTATACTTTTTATTTTGTTTTCATTTTGCTTCATGTTTTGTTTGTTTTTTTTCTTGTTCATATTGCTTTGGCATCTGTTGTTCGTGAAAATGCACATTATTTTTTTTTTTTGGAGCGTGTAAGTATACATAAGGTTCTGTTGTACATGGAAGTGCACATTGGGTTATGATGTATGTATATAGGTTTCTGTTGGAAATATTAGTGCAAATCGGTTTCTAGTTTCGCTTGTAAGTGCATATTGGTTTCTAATGAGCGTCTAAATGTACATTGGTTTTTGATGGGTCTCTGAGTACACATTAATTTGGTACCGAACATGATATTGTCAGGGCCAGATTTTTTTCGAAATCATTTTGCTAAATAAGAAGAAAGAAAGAAAAAAGCTTTTCACTTTTATAACACCAAACTGCTTGTCTAGCTCAACAAAACAAAACTTTTCCTTCGCGTACTCAAAACCTGAACCATTTGGCAAGTAAATTAGGTTGTTGCGCGGACAAAACAAGCTCCACGAAGTACTCCCCAACTTGGGAGAAGACCTTAGCAACAGAGGTGAAGGAGCAGGTAGAAAACGGGAGACGGTAATGTGTAGGCTTCGGGCGGGACACACGTGGCTCACCCAGAGCTATCTTTTAAAAAATGAGGAACAGCCTTTTTGTTTTGCCTGGGACAGCCTTTACACTGTCGGCATATTTTAATTGAATGCCCAGATTTTCAAGACACAACTAGAATATAACTACAATGTAATTGACGTGCGCAGACTTTTCCTAGAGGTCAATCACTCTCTTATAGTGGGTTACTTTAAAAAACTCGGTGTCTGTAGAAATATCTGAAGCTTCATAAAGATTCCTTTCAAAATTTTTCATCATATACTTAGATTTTTTTTTATAGATTTTTACCTTTGTTTAAATTTGCCTAAGTATCTTATAAAGGCCTTACTCAAAAAGACTCGGATGGTAACATAACGAACACAATTCGAGAGAAGCAGGGGCTGAAGTAGAGAACAGGACTCTTTGGTCTTCAAAGTCTTTTTAAAAGTATTGCAATCAAGCGCCACAAGCTTTTGTTGTATGGTTCGATTTTATTGATACTTCTAGAACCGTCGCAACTTAATTTAGATACCGGGAACGTGAGTGTTGAACGTTAAGGCTTATTTTGCGTGCTTCTTTTTCTGTTCAAATGAAAATGGAAGGGTTCAGACAAGGTGAAGGAACTAAATTTGGTTGCGTAATTGCTTTTTTTCTTTTCCTTTTCTTTTCTTTTTATTGCTCTTTACTATTCCACGATTAATCAGTTCATTTTCGTTATGCAGCAAATTTTGACATATTTGGACTTCATTTTCCGTATATTTTTGAGGAAGTATCGAAAATGTATTTCATGAGTGACTACCTTTTAGCCTCAGAGCGATGGCCAACTTTCCTCCGCTATTTTCTACTTTACTTTCAACAGTAGCGGATAATTTATAGCAGCCTGTTAAAGAAAAAAAATCAAAGCGTTTTCAAAGTCATTAAATTGTCTTAGGGGTTTTCATGCTCTGGTTCCGAATCTATTGGCCTGGCTAGCCTACACAAGGGCAGTCAGATGTGTGACAGAATTGCAGTTAGATAATAATTTGTTTATAATTTATGTGCACACTTGAGCTGCTTATGTATTTTGTGGTAGTCGTCGTCGTCGTTGTTAGCTTTCAAGGCCCCTCAGAAATGGAAATGTGCCGCAAGTTTGTCAACCGTAGCCACATTTCCCCCATCAATTCTAAGAGGATGTTGTTTGGTTTTGCTCAGGCTATTTAGATACAGCTCGTAACAGGCAGAGCATGAAGGTGAAAAATGAAGAGTCTTATTCAATTCTAAATCAGCGATACCATAGAGCTACAGGAGATTGCAGGGAATTAGGAAGGTTAGTGATCAAGAAGATTCTGCCTTCAAGCTCCGGGCGTGTTGATTTCTGTCTCAAGTAATCAGGTACGTTGCTTAGATCAATGTGTTTTTGACAATACATCTCGAGCAAACTTTATCCATCATCCTTATCAAGTGAAAGCCCGTTCATTTAAAACGAATCGCCATCTAAGAGCTGAGATTTATTGATTTCATGAATGACGATTTTCTTTCCACATTTGTCTGGCATTGTTTTTTTTTTTTTTGTTGTTGTTGTTGTTGTTGTTTTTCGTTTTTAATTCACAGAGAAGCTTTATTCAATAGATTTTATTTCCATTTCATTAAGGAAATAGTATAGTCCTCCGTGTCGGTGTTTTATTTACAGGAAGCATTGCTGTTGACCGTTTCTTAATTATTTTTTTTTAATATTGTTTGTATCCAGCATCAACTTCAAAAATTGATAATTCTCTGCACAATTAAATCTAAATTGCTTTACAGACAATAATTCATCATAGACTGGATCTTTCTCTCTTTTGATTTTAGCTTTTATTTGTTTACTGTGTCTGTGAGGTTTCGATTGAAGCGAATAGCCCAAGATTCGGCAAAGAAGCAGTCGGCAAAGCGGAAGCTGGACGGTTGAAGTGATGTGGTTATCGATTACTTTCTACTGTGAGGGCGCCAGATAGTTTGGCTTACTTTGTGCAGCATCAGTGCATGGCCTTTAAAATGATGAGGATTTATTTTGTTCCAGACGGAGACCTCTAGCCTGGAAATCTGTTAGTGGAGTAATTGAAATTTGGTTTGATATTGATTTGAAAATTTTAGCTGTAATATGTAAGGTTATTTTTCAACATGTATCATTATAATCACGTATAGGCTACTCACGCAAACATATCCGCTTCTAGCACGGGATACATGCCCACAAACTTAATATGTTAATGATTTTTTTATCACATGTCAAGGAACGTCCTGAGAAAATCGGCAGAAAAGTGAAAGCTGAAAATCAGACCAGAACGTCGTATGAATTACATAACCAAGCTTTTACTATTCTGTGGTGATATCCATAGGCTTATGTTATTTGATACTACAGTTTGGCAAAGCAAGAGAGATTCAGCTGCTGATCATGAGTGCAATAGTTTTTTGAGTAATGGTCGTTTTTATCGTCGTGCTTTGTGCTTTTGTTACTGGCTGAATGTTGTGGGTTTTTTTTTTCTCTCTCTCTCCCTCTCTTGAAAGGGAAGAGGAAAGCTATCCGACTGTATGACTAAGGTCCTCGTAGACCCAGTCAGCAGGTATACATTAAATTTTGTATTGTATGTCACGGCAGTCTATAGCTGCTGACCTCCTTATCAAACTGCTCAGATATTTTCGTTCTGTTTGATATTGCCAGACTTATCGACTGACATAAATTAATGTGCCCTAGTTTTTCCTTTTTGGTTATAGGGTAGGAACTAAAAAATACATTAAATTTTATAACTATAATTATTACCATTCAATCAATATTTGAACATAAATATAGAGTAAGGTCAATGCTGGCTCTATCAGGCGCGACAACAGTGTAGTCCTGTGCATCAAATCTCTATACAGCAGGAAAGGTATGCGACTTCACGGGGGATCAACTAAGTCTCTTTATTAAAGAAATAATCTCATTCATTGTGGGCATAAAATAAACATGTTGTGTAGATAGAGAATTTCATGTGTCAATTAACAATAATTGTCCAAGAAAGATAATCCTGTGGCGACCGCGTCATATTCTGCATTATGCTGATCTTTACACAACACCGCCCAATTAAAAAAAAAACATTCCGTTGTGTGTGCACATCTTAGTCATTGCTGTGTTTAAATAATTGTGTGCGAATATAATTTACCGTCGAATTTCTGAGAAAGTGACTTAAATAATCATGGCGCAATAGGATATCATTTGACAGATTGTATGTACATCCTAAGACGGAATAAGATTATAATTGGTATGCAGAGATCATAATTAAAGTGATGCTGTGGGGAAGTGGCGGCACCAGTTATTGTCCGCAGGGAGACTGAAGGTGCAATTGATGCGTTAAGACTTGTTGCACACCGCGTCTGTCTCCTTTTATTAGCACCATTCTCGAAAATGTCTGCAAAATCGTTGAAACCGTGAATGGTAAGGTAGGTGTCCACTTTTTAAAGCAAGAAGCCGATTCATCCTAGCGTTTTGTTGTTGTTGTTTTTGTGTTGTTGTTGTTGTTGTTGTTGTTGTTGTTGTTTTGTTTTGTTTTGTTTTTAAGAATTAGATCGTGATAGTCAACACTGTGCTGAGTATAGAGCGAAAACAATGTTTCTATCTTGGATTTCAGGTGGGTTTTTTTTTTTTTTTTGTTGTTGTTGTTTTTAATAATTAATAGGCAATTGAAGTTGGCAGTTGCGTATTGTTAAAACAAAAAAACAAAAAAAAAACGAAAAGACTGACACTGCCCGCTATTTCAAAAGGACTATTCCGATTGGAATACTGACTAAATTAGTAAAAACTTAAGAAACAAATTTATGTATAGAATTGTGCCTTTTGTATTTCAGTTTTGTTCCTGTGAGCGTGGGATCAATTAGGGTTAGACTTTTGCGGCTAGATTTTCGAAACTTAAAAAAAAAAGTTCTTTTTATTCTCTCTGCAACGCATGTTGGACACTCATCATAAAGTAATAATTAAATTATTAAATTTCTTTGTTAAGACCCAAATTACTCGAAACAAAAAGCTGCTTCTGGAAGCCTACATTTTGTCTCGCATCTCTCTCTCTCTCTCTCTCTCTCTCTCTCTCTCTCTCTCTCTTTCTATGTCATGAGTAATATGAACTAATCAAAACCGATGGATTCATTTTCATAGCAAATTATAACTAATTGGTTCTTTTGTTCGGGACACTACTAAAATTTAATGCTCAGTTTCAGTTAGTAATTAATTTTTTTCCCTCATGCAACATTTGAGCTCTTGTTTTTTTTTTTATGTGATTTACAAGCTGTGCTCATTGAACGGCTTCCCTACCAGCAAGGAAGTAATTTCAAACTACGTATAATATTTTTTTTTCTTCTTCTTCTTCTGTCAATCTTAATTCTGTTTACGGTGAATATTCAGTAAGATCCTTAAGAATATTTGATTATAGCAAGAAAAAAAATTAGAGCCCCGCAGCAGTTTTGTCTGGCTGTCAAATCCATTCATTAATCGACCAGCGACTTGTGTTGTTAGACCCTTTGAACAGCCCATTGTTCTCCCCGACTGCCCGCAAAGATTTTTGTTTTGTTTTGTTCTCATTTTGTTTTTGTTCCTTTGATGTTCGGAAATTAAGCCAAAATGTATTGTAGTCTTACTGCATCTAATGAAGNGGGGCGTCGGTGGCACAGTGGCTAGCGAGTCCGCCCAGAGATCTTCAGGGACCCTTCTGTCGCGGGTTCGAGCCCCACCACCGGTACCTCGGCCTGACGGAAGGGCCTGAAAGCCTGAGATTACCTTGTTGTGGACTGGCTATATACAAAAACCAAACCTACTGCATCTAATCATTGAGAAAAAATGCGCAAAACAAACTGTGTGACCATTTCTTTAACTTCCTCTGCGTGAAACCGCATAGTCCGTATGTGATAGTTATCATCAGATCTGGATTTATTATAGCTCAGATTCAAAGTTGCTGTTTTCAATTGATATGCTGCGCTTTTCACTTCTCTCTCTTACCCTACCTCGCTTCCTTCCTCTTTCTCTCTCTCTCTCTCTCTCTCTCTCTCTCTCTCTCTCTCTCTCTCTCTCTCTCGGTCTAGCTCTCTTTCTGTGAACTTTTTCTTTCTTTTAACCTCCATTTTTAAAATCTTTGTCTCTCTTTGCATCGATCAGTTTGGCCATAGTATCAAACACCCTCTTAATTTAATTTAATCCGTTCTTTCTATTTAAATTAGACATTGCCTTTTTTTTTTTTTTCAAACCTTTTTGTTTCATTCTCTCTTTGAATCATCGTAATTAAACAAATTACGAAAAACTAATGTTGTGGGCACATTGGTTTGGCAGTTCCGAGTTCATGAAAAGATGCCAAAAAGCTTGAGATCTATACGACGCACTCATTTGTACCTCAAACGGATATCTTTTACGCCCGTTCATAACCGACTCCTAAATTGTGTCTTTATGATTTTATAATATTACGTTAGGATGATAGAGTTGTTTCGTGGAGTGGACTGGTTCATAATTTTTTTTCACACTGAGAAATAACTAAGTATGACATAATACTTTTTGTCTTTCTCACTCACGGTGTGTCTTACCAATCGCCGCTCTCTTTATTTCATCTTTAACTGACTGTTAATCATATCTCTCTCTCTCTCTCTCTCTCTCTCTCTCTCTCTCTCTCTCTCACTCTCTATCTATCTATCTATCTATATATCTATGTGTCTATGTATCTACCTATCTATCTATCTACCTATCTATCTATCTATCTATTTATCTATCTATCTATCTATCTATCTATCTATCTATCTATCTGTCTATCTATCAATCTATCTGTCTATCTAGCTATCTATCTATCTATCTATCTTTCTGTTCTCTTTCTCTCTCCCTCTCTCTCCTTTCTCTCTCCTTCCTCTTTTTCTCTCTGTTTATATGTCTCCCCCCCCCCCNNTCTCTCTCTCTCTCTCTCTCTCTCTCTCTCTCTCTCTCTCTCTCTCTCTCTCTCTCTCTCTCTCTCTCTCTCTCTCTTCTTCATCATGAGCACAGCTATGCATAGACTCTTTATCGAAGATGTAGAATCTAGGTCCTTTTCATCTTATGATGCATTTTTACTTCTTGGCCATATAGAAGTACTGCCTTGACGTTTGACAAGCTCTGCCTCTCCTATGTGAAGATTCATCTCCGCCTTTGTTCCTCTCGGTCTAGTCGAATAGGCTTCCAATATTGCAGAAATATATTCTTATACAAGTTATAGATTTCCTGCGTGTGGAGTGATGCTAGCTTCAGAATCTTTGACTTTGCTGAACGTTGCTTCACTCCATTGAGGTCCACAAACTGACTTTTTTTTTTTTAATTAAAGAGTTTTCTAAGATGTATAGAAAGTGTTGCAGTTTTTTGCTGAAATTTGAACCGTTGGAACAGCTTTTGACAGCTGGGTTTTGTGTGGATATTTGACTCGGCAGCTTTTGCGTATCAACTCCTAGAGTATAGCCTACATTGTCATTGTATTTTAATACTTCTCTCTTCGTAGATGCTTGTACATTTTGTTGTCTTGTCTTATCTCAACAGTCAATGGAGGTGGTGACAAGTGGGGCCTCTGTGGAGGCAAGTTCTGGCCAGCAGACGTCACAAGAATCATCGGCTGCCCAGACAGAACAGATTTCGTGCCAGCCCCGCGTCCTCAAGGACGAGAGCAATTTTATACAGAACGTCGGACAGTTTTACAACATGCAGGACATGAGTGATGTCATTCTCAAGGTCAGTATCAGTAGTTGAGTTCTTTAGAGTTCGTAGTGCCGTCGTGAATCTGATTTCTCGTGCCGTCGATTGATAGGACTTTAAAATAAATCTTTGGTTCTTTACTTGTCTTACAAAAAGCTTGTCAACTAGTATTTTTGTTTTGTTTTTGATTTTTTGTTTTGGGGTTTTTTTTAATGAGATATAAAAACCATAAATATTAATGTCCTGACATAAGCATTGAGTAAAAGATGATTACCCGTACTTCTGTCTGTTGTTGCATTTGTTCTGAGTGCCAGTAACCAAGGTTACTCATAAAGTAGGAATGGCGATTGTCACAGCATCTAAAAAGGCCCAGAACTGAGTCAGTCTCCATGAGTTTTTTTTTTTTAACAGCAAAAATAATCTGTACTTTGCAGAGCTTTTTCTTTGTTTTTACTTGTTTTGTTTGGGACTTGAGTCTTACTTTTTCGATCACATGTCGCCACTCAGATAGGAGAGGAGAAATACTATGGCCACAAGTTTGTCTTGGCCAAGTCCAGCGAAGTGTTTCGCACAATGCTCTACAGTCAGAGCTGGACACAGCGCACTTCCGCCTCCGGTGACCCCGGTGACCCCGCCCTGCCCGGGCTGCCAGAGATCGAGCTGGAGGAGACGGAAGAGTGCCAGAAATATTTCGACACGTTTCTAAAGTTTCTGTACACAGCAGAAGTGAGCATCAGCGTGGAGTCAGCCGTGGGGATTCTCTGCCTGGCCGACAAGTACAGCGTCACCTCACTCAAGAGCCTATGTACACAGTACATGGTGGAGCACACCAGGTAAGGCCTCTTGGTCTGTCCATATAATTATGATATAGCGCCTCCGTTTTAGGATTGTTTTTTGGTTGTTTTTTTTTTTTTTTTGCCTTTGTTTCCATTTCTTTACAGACTTTTGGGAAACGGGGTAGGGGGTTTAAAAGAATCGATAAGCTCACAATATTATTAGTACAGGTACCAATACCAGTCAAGCAAAGGCCGACATGCAGGGAAAATCTTGTGTAACCTATGGTTTCTTGTCGTTACCTTTTGCGCTGTTTAAACTCTCATCCACTTATTTTTGTATTTGTTGAGGGTTGCCGAAAAAATTGTTGTCAAAGTTTAAAAAAAAAAGAATTTTTTTTTCTTTTGGAGATTTAGTTATAAAACTTATCACATGACTTGGTTGTTTTTTTTTTTTTTCAATTCCATCACAGAATCAATGTTGTTGTTTTTTGTTTTTTGTTTTTTGTTTTTTTTTGTTTTTTTTTGTTTTTTTTTGTAATTATTAGACCTAAGAAATAAGGTTTTCTTGTGTGTGTGTGTGTGTATATATATATATATATATATATATATATAATCATATATATAATTATATATATATATATATATATATATATCCATACATGCACATTCACATTGCATTAATATGAGTGGGAAGATATTCAGACAGAATTTAAATTCATGATTCACAAATAAACGCTTGCTTTCAAACACTATTTCCATATGATGAAAACAAAATGGCTTTAGTAACCTTTGGTGCCTTAAATTTTTTTTTTTTTTTTTTCACACTTAAAAGTTTAGTAATGGCAAAAAAAAACGTATGGTTCTGGCATTTCTGTTTTATCTTAGCATGGCAATAGAATAGATACTGATATTTAGCCAGTGGTTGGCCCATATCAAAATATTATCTATTCGGTTTGTTGCCCGTTTCATGTATGTGACATCACCTTTCAAAATTACAACAATTTTATCTTTTCAAGCCTTGTAGACATTTTCGAACTTGGTTCTAAATATAGTGGATGGATATAGTGTTCAACAAGCCTATTATAATCTAGCATCCATTGTTTAATGGCTATAGACCGAGATGGTTTTGTTAGACACTAGTGCTTTCTTTATTCAGGATTGTCCATAGGCTTTGATTAAGGTGTTTATTTGGCCTAGAATCCACTAATCATTAACCCAGCAGGCTTTTAAAAGAAGTCTCAGATCAGACGAGTGGTGATAGGCTGTTAAAATCACTTCATCATTTCATCTCGTCATCCTGAAAAAAAAAATCTCTATGATAGAGAGAGTTAACATTTTACCAGATATCATGAGAGAACCAGGAAGGATATGACTCTCACTGTCCTCAATGACAGTATTGAGTTTTTGCAGGCTGTATTTTCTCAAATGATGCCAGTTTTGTTCTCTGTTATAACATAAGCTCTTGTCTTGTTTTCAAAAGAATTGGTTTCTTTAGTATGCGTTTTCTCTTTACTGTCCACTTCACTGCCTTTTTTGGCGCGAGCACTATTGGGGTTTTAACAATGCAGTAACTTGCCTGAGGTATCATTTCAAGTAAGCTCTTTCCTGTTTGACTTGCTGAGAGCCTGTTTAAGACAAGTAAGCTGGTTTTACTTAAATTCTCATGGAAAATAGACGGAAAAAGTTTTTTTCTCTTTCCCATTACACAAGAGAAGCAGGAGCTTTAGGGTTTGTGGTAGCACTACTCATGAAAATGTTTGTATTTGATCTTTCCAAGCGTCTGAGAAGATGATACGGAAATATTTGAATGTAACTTCATTATATTTTTTTTTAGTTTATCAACCCTTTCAAATTATCTTTAACTTAGGGCTGAGTTGACATTACTCCTTTCTCTGCGTGATCTCTCTGTCTAGGTCCCCTTTGGTACAAAACGCTCTGCAATGGTATTCATGGTCAAAAGCTTTGCACATGGAGGAGCTGATCGAGCAGTGCTCTCGGACCATTGCCTGGAACGCCGAGCCTCTCCTAGCCTCACCTGAGTGGCACCATATGGATGCAGACTTTGTGAATGATCTCCTCAGAAATGGGGATTTGGTGGTCCCAAGGGAGGACACATTATTTAAGGTAAGATATGCTTGGTGTGAGTAGAGGTGAAACCACACTTATTTAAAGTAAAGTAGGCTCAGCATGAGTAGAGGGGAAACAATACAGTGTTTAAGGTAAGGTAGGCTTTTTTTTCCCTTTGGCACTGTCGTAAAACACTGAGAATGTGTGAAAGTTGAAATTCCTAGGTTTCTTGGTAATTAAAAGATTGTTCCAAAAGATGTTTTCAGTTTAAAAATATGACTGAGGTACAAATGCTAGTGTGGCCTTTTTTTAAAGATGATTATTATTTCATGTCACGGAAACAAAAGCTGATTCTTATCTGTTTTTATCAGATCATGGTTTTTTTTTAAATAAGCAAATTTTCAATAATTAAAGACCCAAAAAGATCCCGTCACTTTGCACTTGAACTATACAGTGAGGAAACATTATTATTCTTATTTATGATCTCTGATTTGGCAAGCACCCTAACATCTTTCAAAGGTGTTTGAAAGTATGAAAAAGCAATATATAATTTGTTATTAAAATACCCAAGCATAAGTTGTTTGTGTTGAAGATCACTGTATATTTCCGTGGAAAGTAAACAAAGGTAAAAATATCATGTTGAAGCTTCACACATTATATTGTATATTATTCTTGCAACTCTCAAGGGTCTTCTCCAGTGGCTCGACTCTGAAGAACATGCTGAGAATTACTTAGAATATGCCAAGCGCCTTCTGCCCTTGATCCGCTTTCCTCAGATGCAGGTACAAAAATCAATAGAATGTATGGCTTGAGGCCAGTCCAAATGAGTGGCTTGTCACACATAAAACTTCTAAGAAAAAAGAATTTGAGTTCTTTTTTAGAGATCTTTTAAAAAATTTATATAGCTATATCTAGTTTTTTAACATTGCAAGCCTAAGGCTGTTTTAGTCTTAAAAATTTTCAGTGTGTGGCATTCCAACTTATTCAAGCTGGTCACAAGACGTAAACTTTTCTACAACAATTTGAATAAATATGTGTTGTAAAAAAAGGTCACCGAAGAGATCTTCTGATGCTTTTTTTTTTCATCATTGAATAAGAAATTGCAGCAAGCCCAAGCAAGGGTTGCAAAGCTTGAGATCATCTTGAAGAGACACATCAAAAAAAAAAATTGTGAGTGATATCATTTTAGAACTTTAATTGCACTGGGTGATTCCATTTTGTAATTGCTTATTCTTTATGAAGTTTTTCCGTAATGTCTGATCAGATTGCAACTTTTTTAGGCTAGATCTACGGTTGTTTATCAGGCTGACTGGTTCCATTTTTTATTACCCTGATGCAAAGCATCAAATTAAGCAATAAAAAATAAACTCCTGCACTCTAAAACATGTTATCTCAGGTGAGTCACAGTAGGCTACGATTTTTCTTTACCAAGCTGTTTTTGAAAAGGTGAGCTTTTGTCAATCACCACCATAGTTTTGAATTGACAAGCTCTTCCTTACTGACCCAGCATAGGTCTGTCAGCATAATAAGACTAGTGATGTAAAGCGTCTTCTTATCAACTATTCTTTGGGTGGGTTTTTTTTTTTTTTTGTGTTTTTTTTTTTTTTTTTTTTTAAATTGAATCCCCAATTCTGTTGTTTCTAATCCCTGTTAGACTTTGGTTCTGAGTTTTTAAGTCCCCCTTGTCCTTCAAGTCTTGTGTTTTCAATCTCCCTAGCGCTTCAGGTCCTGTATTTTTTTTAGATATATAATATCCTTTGTAGCTCAGGTCTTGCACTTTTTTAAAAATCTCCCTTGTGCCCCAGGTCCATGAGCTGTATGCAGTGGAGCAGTGCGACCTGTATCAGAATGAAGAAATCCGACCTTTGCTAGAGCAGCTCATCAACAAGGCTTACAGATTTCGCTCCCTTTGCCCCCAGCAAGCTGAGATTGATGTTTCCTTTACTGACGACTTCTACCTGCCGAGAAATTATCTGGATCTCACAGTAGATACGGTAATTTAATTTTTTTTGTATGTATGGTGTACAGATTGGCAAAGGTTATTTTTCATTTTCCTTACTTGTGTTAGAACACCACCAAGATGGATAATCAAATGAGTGAGTGATTTTAGTCCTTGAAATAATGTTGTTAAAATAAGTTTGAGCGTTAGTAAAAAATGTTGAGATGAGAAAAACAAAAAATTGTATTTGTGTGGACGATTTAATTTGGGATTCTGTTTTTTAAAACATACAATATGGAGAGAAGATTCAAGAATTATGTGCATTGGTTGCCCTCGTCTGTTGCAGATGAAGATCTGATGTTATAAATTTATTCTCTGGGTTGTTATTTAACTCACATATTTTGGATAAAATTTATTGCAGGCTTTTAATGATATGCACACAACATTTGCAGCTCATTTTTTTTTCTGTGCTCACCAATTCTTTTGTTTCATTCAACCATTTTTTAAATCTTTCCCATATCACCAGGTTCGCATGCAAAATACTCTAAGGTTTGGCATCCAGGTTGATGTACGCACATATGTTGGGCCTGTGCCATCTATGTCACGAGATGGGGAATGGAAGATTACCTACCGCAAGTCAAACGATACCTGGACTCTGCAAGTGAGATTAGCGACCTTATCTTCCTCTTCTTTATTGTTCCTAGTTTGGAGTTTGTTGTCATCAGAAATTCTTATTGTTATTCTGAATGTCACTATATTAGAACTTCTATAAAACTGACGGTGAAAACTATTATTACCATCAAAAAGTTTACTGCTGATACAATAAATGTTCTCTACATATTTTTGCACACATGATCTGTGCATGCCTGGACTGCACAGTTAGCCTTTATCGAAAAATCACATGTCTTGGGGTTGTGCATCTTTTGAACCAACGAATCAGTTCTAATGAAATTTTGCTCGTCATAATCCATCTCCCCAGGTCATACTATATAGGATGTTCTGGACTTTGCTGACTCAAATGTCAGGAGATGAAGATGTCACCAAAAGATATATGATGATTGCCATGCATGGATTTTTGTACAGTTATTCAAATTTTGTATTCGTTCTTACAATTTAATTTTGCATGTTAAATTTTTTTGTTCAGTTTTCACAAATGTTGCATTTTACAAATTTTAAATACCTGATATGTTATAAACTGCTTCTTGTAAGCTTTGCAGTTGTGAAATCTGTAAGATATGTTGACACTGTGCAAACATGTAAGCGTTTAAAATGTTTTTAAGGCTTTTTAAAGAGTAATTCATCCACTTTAAGTGCATTTCTCTTAAGTCATAACTTGCAATATCAGACTCTTTAGAATTGGTTGCAAGTGAAATTGGTTCAGAGGTTGGATTGAAAGTTGATCATAAAGCAGTTGTGTTTCACTTTTCAGTGTCTCGTGTTTGTTGATATTGTGTGAGATGCAGCCAGGTGAATTAAGCCCTTGATCAGAATTTCACTAAAAAGGGTTTCAGGCAAATAAAATGTGAAAACTATGTAAACAAATTGTGTGACAATTTCTTTAATTACCTCTGTGTGAAATGAGATACAAGCCACATCAAGATTTGCATCATTTCAAGGGCAAAAACGAGCTCTAGGATGAAACCACATAGTCAGTATTTGGATTTCACCAGGCTGCATCACATATACCATTTACCCTATCGCTTTGTTAATACTATGAGTTTTGATTTCTTTCAGATCTACTGCCATGAATCTGCTCTTGTTGGTGGGGAGGCACGAGTTCAGGCAGCATTGATCATCACCACACAAGAGGGCAGTGTGGTACAGGTGGAGGAAAGCGAAGTCACTGTGTGCAGCCGTGGCAACCACCTCACCATGAGCATCACGGTGCCGTCTATGCCAGGCCAGGACAGCTGTAAAACAATGGCAGTCCTCATGAAACCTCTACCCAGATAGCTGTGGGTACCTAATCTGACACTTCTGTATTTGGGCTTTCGCAATGCCCCATAAAACTTATTGAAGGTATCTCTTGAATTTTTGTGGGGGTAATCGCGTTCTCTGCCAAATGGCTGTTTACGAGTACATAACTGGCCTCAAGCCTCAGATTTTGAGCCTCTCTTCTCTGATTGCAATGAGGTATAAATTGTATGATTTTGAGAATTGAGTGAGCTTGCAAGAAAATTTATTGGGTTTGTCCTTGAGCACCTCACATTTGTGTGAAAGTTGTAGGTGTGAACATATGAAAGTAAATGAGGAAACCTCAATATAAGTCTGTACTACTGTAGTCAGAGGCAAAACTCTTTGTTTCAAATAAGAACATGAGAAAAGATTTATTTCTCGATCTAAACTTAGCCTTTGTCAAAGGCTGCAAATTCAAAATATTTTCTGACAGCATATGGAATGGAAGCATTATTATTGCCAAGGCATTTTATGTTGATATGCAAACATAATTTCTGTAAATGTAAGGGTTAGTCTACTGTAAAGTTAATTCCTTCTTGAGGTATGAATTTTTAGGGGTTTAATTTTGCCTGTTTTTGCTAGAAAATTGAAAGTTGTGACTGAAAAAAATATGTTGTATTATGTACATATTCTGATCTTACGTAGCTAAGCACCCATTTTCTTCTTAGTACTAGATACATTAAGACGGCAACATAATTTTTTTTTCTAAAGATAAAGAAATAACACACTATAGTCATGAACATCACAATTGGGGTAAATATGGCTCAAAAAATTAATCTGTTTTTCAATTTTTATATCTTGGATTTTGTTGGATACTTTGCAGGGAAAAGAGGCTTTGTAAATTTTGAAAGTGTTGAAAACCAAACATTTTCTGGATCAAGTACAAGCAGGACATTCAGGAGAATGTGATTGTGAAGATATTGTATGTGTGACAATTACCGTAAACGCAATCTTCACAAAGAGGAGATATTACAAAATCCACCACTGGTTATTTAAGTGCAGCAGAATAGGACTAGAGCTAGAACTACTTGTTTCACTCTACTCCTGCATTGAACATCAAATATGACGATAAGAGGATGAGAGATGCATTGACTTCGTTATGAAATTTATTGAAGCATGTAGATTTGGGTAGGCAAAGAGTGAACTGTAATCAATTGAGGTGGGTAATTGGAAAATGCAATAAAGCAACTCAAGTGTAAAAATGTCACCCCCTGTCTGTCAGGTTGTCCCCCTCTTCCTCTCTTTATTGTGTGATGTTTTTGCCACTATGTGACATAGTGATGAGCATAATTTCTTCTTCAATTAATCTGAAGGCTCATTTTTAAATCCAGCGACATAGGGGGGAAGATAGTAAGATAGTGGTTCTGGTAGAATTTATATTTTCTAAGCATAAGTTTAAATAAATAGAGCCACTTTAATTGTTGTGTGCATGAGAGAATGACAATCACAGATGCCATTTTGGTTGTCACATCTCAAGTGTTGGGGGACTCAAATCCTTGAATTATAATCAGCATCATTACAGGTTTTTGTTCTTATAAAGTACCATCTCTGGTCCTTAATAATAATGCGTGTATGGAGGACTCAAGATTGTGCATGCTCATGTTGATATCAATACCAGCATTAAACTATCTTTTAAAACATTGGCATTCCTTTTAATGGCAATGTTTCACCATGATTGAGCCTTTTTGTCACTTTGTCATCAATATTTTACAGTATTTATTTTTATTTATTTCATGGAGCTGTATGTTATCCATAATCAAAGTCCTTTGGCTACATGTATTGAATTTTTTGTTAACTGTAAAGTGTAATATTTTTATTTGCCTCATTCAATATAAATTTATTTATTTTGACCATTCTTGTTGAAATACAATTCCATATAATCTGTGGAGTTGTCATAGGCCTATCAGTTCTTAGGTCCTACCTCGCTAACCCATTTCAATATCGCTCAGCCTTACATTAGTACAATGCAGTTGCAATTATATCACAGCATAAGCCTTGTAAATATTACATTATTTTCAATTTTTATTGTATGAAGGTGCTGTTGGCGGAATATTTTTTTGATGAAGATTAGAAAAAAGCAGCTTGGGTGCATTCTGTGAAAGGACCAATGCCTTGGCTGGGTGAATGTTAAGCAATTATCTAGAATTCAGAACTTGGTAAGATTACTTTAAAGATTAAGCTTTATAGTTATTTACCCAGGCTGTTCATAATCATATTTATAAAATATAAATTATAACCTGTGTATCTGATCAGTAAACAAAAGATTATAGCACAGAGATTTTTACCTATGAGCCTTTGTTGATTTTCAGAGGGCACAAAGCAATGTTGATCTGGCTCTATAGTCTGTGTAATACAAGTGTACAGAGAGCTGATGATCTTTGTGAAAATGATTTGATTATATATATAAATGTTATGAGTTTTTAAACAATTCGTTGGCATACTTATTTTATGTCCATATGAATTATTTCCTTTTTTCGTCTGTTATAACAATTATTGTTGAATAAAAGAAAAAAAGCCAATAGCAAATGCTAAAGAAAAATAATGAGTAACCTAATTTTGTTGCATGACCATGTTAACCATTTGGAGACTGAGACTTTAGAAATTACGATGAAAATCAATGTTTGTATAGCAAAAGTGGTTAGGGGGTTCCATGCAATAATGGATTAAAAGTAAAAAAAAATACTTGCTACTAGAATTATCTCACAAAGCGCACAGCATAATGATATGTATATTGATAATAGAGTATGCTGCTTGGAGCATGAGGCCTGAGCAGCCCAGCCGGAAAAGCTAAAGAGAAATGTATTTCTGGTTTGGCTGCATGTCCTTCATGAATGAACATAAAGTGCATTGAATTGAGTCAAGGACCAAGTTAGTCTTTATGTGAACCTGTGACAACTCTGTGATATGTGCAACACCCGAGCTATTAAAACCAGATGGTTTCTATGCATGAGAAGAGAACCTGTTTGCCATTTGTGTACGTCACATTTAAGTTCCGGTGCATTAATCTGCTGCTTTTCCTTTCTCTGAATCCTTTAAGATAAACCTGTCATGGTATAATTGTTTGCAAAGAGTAATAAAAATATCTTGAGCTCAGTGTTATGGTTATGGATGTCACATGTAAACAGATGATAAAGGTACATATTTTAACCCATTTTCTTCTTCCTTTTCTTCACTGCTCTTTGAAAAAATTTGAAAATGCCAACTTTGGTATAGGATCACCTTGTCACTACCATGTCATTATACCTAGCAAACCATGTCAAATACATCTACTAGCTGTATCAATCCTTTAAAATGTTCAAATTGTGGCTTGAAATTCCTTCATTAGACTGGCCTCAAAACAGACATACATACATTACACAAGACTGGCCTCAAAACATACATGACTCATTAAGACTGGCCTCAAGACAGACATACATATATAAATGAGTCATGACTCATTAACACTAGCTTCCAAATATACAGACTCAGTAGGGCTGGCCTCAAGATAGACATACATACATGACTGGCCTCGTGACATACATACATAAGTCATTAAGACTAGCTTCAAGATAGACATACATACATGATTCATTAAGACAGCCTTGAGACATTCTGTAAGTGTAACTGTTTTACTATCACTCAGATTGTGCAAAGCTCAAAAAGTCATAAATGTACTTGCATCCTTGCATCATGCTTTCCAGACATTATCTTTGTTAATTCTTACAATACATTCCTGTCCACCTAGTAGCGCTGCCAATTCTAAAATCTCCTTGAAAAGCTCCTGTCAAAACCTCCTTTTTTTTAACTAGTTGGTGTCTTGTTAAATTGAATTTAATGATTTTAAACAAGATCATGGCATCATTCCAGCTTGTTTTTAAATGACAAAACATTTTTTAGTTTTTGATGATCATGGTAAATACCTTATGACTTTTTTAAAACCTTTTGTTAAAGACTGTAATGTACATAAAAGTGAAATAATAATTTTTTGACTTTTTCGCAAGAGATTAAAAGTTTTCTTTGTCTCTGTTGAACTCTTTCATGTTGTAAATTTTTAAAGTGTCTTTTAATTATCAATCATGGTATAGATATTGACATGTCCATTGATGGCCATAGGGCCACAGTTTTTTTTTTATTTATTTAATTTAAAATCCCTGTGGCTTAACAAGAAATTCCTTGATTTGACACTCTATATTTACAATAATGGCAAGATTCTTTGCCCAGCCTATAAAAACTTGACCCTTTTGAAATATGTTGACTGTAGAAAGAATCTGTATAAACTTAAACTTTTATAGCCCAAAGATCAATTATCCATGCCTCTCAAAAAACTCTATTCATAATCCAATATGTAATTATCTCACGAATAGTTACACCAAAAATACAAATCAGAAAATTCCATTTCAAATATACATAATTCCCGAAATTGGCAAGAGGAATTTTCTGCAAGGGGGGTCTAGAGGAATCTAAGGCATGTATTTGTAAAATAGAGAAAAACTTATAAGGCCAGGCTAAGATACTCAATAAGAGGAATCCAAGACTTGCCTGTGCCCTGAACTTGTGGGTGAAATATATGATAACAAGAGGAATCTAGTAGTAGCATGTGTTAAACAGAGAAGGGTTTACCTACATGTGCTGGACTTGCAAGTCTGCTATGAGATACTCAACAAGAGGCATCTAGTACACTATGTGCAAAATAGAGAATAGTTTACCTACATATGCAGAATTAGCAAGTCTAGTATAAGATACTCAGCAAGAGGAATCTACATGGATACATGTATAAAATGCAGAATAGGAACATGCAAGTCGAGTATAAGGTACTCCGAAAGAGGAATTGAGATCTAGTACCTGTAAAACCCATATGTGTAAAGTAGAGAAGAGTTTACCTATATGCAGGGTGTCCAGGGAAGTCAGGTCTTGAAAAATCCTACCATAATTTTAAAAATCCTACCATTATTACGGCCTAAAAACAGTAGCAGCAGAAAAAAAAGAGAACTTAACAGCCTTAAGTTTAATACGGTAATACCTCATAATGGACTATGTTGGTTTACCTTTAAAAGCTACCTCTTGTGTTCTTCTTGCTTGTCAGATAAGTGTTTCCACTGTTCTTGTGTCAATCAATTACTCCTACTTGTGGTTGCCACTATGTACAATAATAGCAAACCATGTCTACTGTTCTGTTATGAGTCTTCTACCTTACTTGCATTCACATTAAGACATTATATTAATCTTCCCTGTAGCAACTATTTACACTATGTACAAGTTTCAGTTTTGTCAACATCACTGCATCAACTCTGCTTCTCTCTCTAGAATGAGAGAAGAGAGGGAT
The DNA here is from genome assembly GCA_019648995.1 of Plakobranchus ocellatus. Classification (NCBI taxonomy): domain Eukaryota; kingdom Metazoa; phylum Mollusca; class Gastropoda; family Plakobranchidae; genus Plakobranchus; species Plakobranchus ocellatus. Next base: position 2,742,004 of record BLXT01000976.1, read on the forward strand.
TCTAGGTCCTTTTTCTTTTTAGAGGCATCACTTTTCATGGCCAGGCTCTTAACAATTAATTCATGGGCCTCTTTTGCTGATGCCTTTACTGCCTTTTCTACCATCTCATCAGCTGACTTCACTAAAAGATCAATGTCAAGCTCTGTTCTCTTCCTCTTGGATTTTAAAGCCACCAGCTCATCACTTTTCCTTTTTCTACTTGAATTCTCGCACTCGAGCTGGTGCTGTTTGTGCTTATCTTTGCATAGGATAGCAAAGATCTAGATCCACAACTACTGGCTTGTGCCTTTGCATGCTTTTTAGAGTCCATATATGAGAAATTAGTGCTTTGATGCCAGACTGTCCAATAATATAGGTCTGTGAACAGTACTTACATTTAAATTCTGTCTTTTCATTAGGAATTTCCATCAAACATTCTTCAGAAAATTTTGGATCCGACAACCACTCGGGATTAAAATAACACTTTCCCATGATGAATGTCATTGTCTTTACAATGACGTGAATAAGTAGATCTCAGAGGCTGTTCAAAATCCTTTGATTATAGATCTAGATCTAAAAATTTATGTATTGTCTTGATCAAGATTCTAAATTATAGTCTCAGTAAATTATAGTCTCATCTAGAATCGTAATCTAATCTAGATCTAGGGCTAGGCCTAGATTTGATCAGTTAAGTCCGTCGAGATTCTCTTGTACAACACTCTAAACACTTATCGCACACGTAGATCTACCTACAGCTGCAATCCTAGAAACAGATCTAGAAATCTAAATCTTATGCTAATATGAAAACAAGTTTATCATCCTTTGTGAATGCCAAATTACAAGTGTTTGTTGAAGTGGTAAACTGTAACAATATCCAACTTTAGGTAAATGAAGCATGGCATGAAGAAAGAAACATAAGTCTCGCGGTACAATATCAACAATATTGTTAAAAGATAACGATATATAGCCTAATACTACATAGGCTTCAGGTCGGAACAATCGATATAAGCATCGTCTACATGCGCATGCGCTGCCCGCTTCTAGATCAACAAAACAAAATGGCGTCGTACATGCCGCACTTCGATAAATTCGCATATTTAATGCCGCCAACTAACCTAACCAACTCCCGTCGGGCAATTTTTTTTTCCGACCAAAAACCAACTTTTCCGACCAAGAATTGAAAATCTGACTTTTTTCCGACTTTCCGACTTCCCTGGACACCCTGTATATGGCTGAACTTAGAAGTCTAGTATAAGATATTCAACAAGAGGATTCTAGTACCTATATGTATAAAATACAGAAGAGTTTATCTACATGGCTAAACTTGTATAGTACAAGATATTCAACAAGAGGAATCTACATGTATGTTTAAAATACTGAATAGGAATTTGCAAGTCTGGTATAAGATACTCCACAAGAGGAATTTAGATCTAGCACCGGTACCTGTAGTACCTGTATGATTGTGTAAAATAGAGAAGAATTTACCTACAAGGGCTGAAGTTTAGTATAAGATACTCAAGAGGAATCTTGTTAGTACCTGTATGTGTAAAAAAGAGAAGTTTACGTTGATGCACGGAACTTACTAGTCCAAGATGGATACTTAACAAGAGGAATCTACCACCTTCACATGAAAAAAGAGAGTTTTCGAACATGCCCTGAACTTGCAAGTCCAGTATAAGATAACAAGAGGAGAGCTGTATGTGTAAATTAGAGAAGACTTTACCTATACATGTATGTACTGATCATGTGGGTTTAGGAGGTAAGGTAGTCAACTACTCACATTGTTAGGTTGCACATTACATAAGAAGGGAGTCTGATTCATTCACTTGTCAGTCAGGATTTCAATCCTTTATCCATCATTCACAATCATTAATTAATATTAGCTCTTTCAAAACAAACACCACATGACAAGTAAGAGAATATGCATCTGAATAATGGGCACAAATGTTACACAAACAAGTTTATTGATTGTATCATGATAACAGCAAACTCATTTAACAAAGAGGAAGAAATTATAATTCTTTGATTTTAAACAGCCAGACAAAAACAAATTCAGACTTGATTTTTAGTTACAGCAGATGTATGGAATGCTTTATTGGTTTTCTTTTTCTGTGGCAGCAACAGAAACAAGTAAAAATTAGGTAATTGGAGCTATATTTCCTAATTTCAAACTCTAAACAGTATTACATTGCTAGTGGCCTTTTGATAACTCGGATGAAAAAGACCAAAGAAAAGCCAGATGTGAGGATAAAGGTGACCAACTTAATACTTATTGCCTGATAGTCTTTATAAATTGCCTTACAGTCTACTTGCATCTCGGTCATATTTGAGCTCCCTTTGTTTTAATATTATTGATATATTCACACACTTTCACACATTACCATAAATTATAACATAATACAAGCGAATAAGAAACTACTAAGAAAATGAGAACCAATATGTGAAAATGTAATACAAACGCATTGGCAAGTGATGTTGGTAAAGAAATTATTTGTTATCAAAACTTTTAGAGAAAACAATTAACGTCATTAGCACTAAAAGTAGGAAATTAAAGAAATTTAACAAAATTCATCCAAAAAAGAAATACTTACAATTTGAGATGTTAAACCTAAAAAAAAGCTATCCTCAAAAATTAACTTTCAAAAAATTTTGTATACATGGAAAACTGCAAAACGTAATGCAACAAACCAAAGTTTTATGGCAAGCTTATCTCTTTAGAAAAACGATATTCAGACCATGATTACAGAACAGAATTGATAGTGTATTAAGTAAAAACCCAGTTGAATTATTTCCCCATGTGTATTTCAAACACTAGCACTTAGGCTAAGTTTAAGTTTTTTTCAGCTCTTGGTTTCAACTCTTGTGTTGCTCACAAATTTACAAAAATTTACTACTTAGCCTCTTTGTGAAGGAGCCTGTATCCAGGTCTCATAAACTATGATATATAATGGCTATCCTAGAATTGAATTCTTTACATCATCTAGTCTATATTACATAGCTATCTGTAAGTTAGACTCATCATATTTGCAAGACTTGACTTTAGTCAGATCTAAATATATTCAGTTTCAAAATAGGCACCACAACTTTTGTCTTTCAATTTTGGCGCCCTATCCTTGAGTCTCATAATATTCAAGTTTTTGATAAGCTAGATTGTATTTATTACATTTTCTTCAGTAAGAAATAAGCCATAAAGCATAATGCATAAAAGCATGCTTTGCTTTGTACATTATAAGGTCCCAAACAAGTTGTCATTATAATTTTTTTTTTAAATATCAACATAAATTGAAAGAAACCAAAGAAAAGGTTTTAAAGACTTTAGAAAATTTTGTACATTTCTGCCTCAATACAGACTCCTGGCATCGCATAGAAGTGAACTCCACAGTTCACAAAACATATTTGGTTATCAATGTGACTTCTTGTGACTTGTGCAGTGCAGCAGTGTTTGTATTGAGACCTGGTGCATGAATAAACCTTTGAATGGCTATAAATCACTTATTGAAAACAGCTCTCTATGAAGGTTTCAAATACTAAAACATTTTGAATCATTATAAGGATGAACAATTAATTAGGACCTAAGTTTGACACAAGTTTGGTTTGCTTTGGCTACAGCACAATTAGCTACCAGCAAAATTACAAAAAAGTTCATTAAGACCTAATGTTAATGGAAGCTTGATTTTTTTGTGGCTGCCTATATTTGACGTTGTTACTGTGTGAATGAAAAGTTAACATAAGATTAGAAATAAAGAAAAATAATCTTTAGTATATATGTATAAGTGTCATTGAGCCCTACATAAATACCATCATGCAGACATGCCTACCCTTAAAAATTTTTTTGAGGAACATCAAGGGCAAAAATGCGGAACATTATATAAAAATGCGGAACAAACCTGAATATGACGGGAACTGACGCTGATTAAACAAAAAAAAAAAAATTTTTTAAAAACCCACTCAATTTAACTAAGTGCCAATTTATCACAAAGGTGTACCTTTAGGACGGGGGAGAGTGTAGAGGATATCGGTTCCTGTCTAAATCGGCACAAACACTAAACCAACTGCTTAACATTTAGCCTCCGTGCTTACATTCCAATCTGTTTACATTATCATTGAGCAAATCGGCCCTAGACTAACGACATTATGAAAAGAAAATTTGTCCTTAAAATTTTCATTCTACTCGTAGTGAAAGACTTGTTTAACTTTGGGTAACTTATTTCAATGTTAGTTTACCATTGGAATTCAATTTTGTTAACTTTTCTCAAATAAAAAATTCCATTAAACATTTCCCCTTTCTATCCCTAAGAGTAAGATGCGGATTGCCTCGATGCATTCTTTTCGAATACAGTACAATGCTGTTGTCTTTTGCGGATTGTAGCTTCTATGTAGACCAATTTCTTTTTTGTCATTTTGAAGAGACGTAGACTTATCCAAGATACGCAGGCCTTATTGTATTATATTAAAATCTAAATCTATGGATAGTTCATAGTATTATCATAGACTGGCAATGGCAAGAGCCTGGCATCAATCAGACAGGTTCGCACCGAGCCTAAATTCAATGCTGGGTTTATAACTTCTCTAGATATAAGATTGCGCGTATAGTAGTCTTAAAGTCTAGCTATAATCAAGTCCGACCAAACCATTCACCTACAACAATAGTACAGTTGAAAGATTTAAAACGGGAAAAATTATCCCAAAATCATTATTTCTGTTAAAATTGAAATTCTGCCGCGATGGTTTCATTGAATCGAGGTCGCTGATTTCAAATTTGCTGTCAGAATTTTTGTATTTGCTTTCCTTGCAAAGATATGTCTGTTGAAAAAAAAACCCTAGTCCAGGTGAGTGACGTCACAGTGTGAATGACCGACCGTCAACAGTCAGTGATGGGACTGATGGTAGGCCTAACAATAATGTTCGTCTGATGTACTGTATCCATAGGTTTGCCCCAAACCACCCCAACCCCTCCTCAGTCTGCAAGATGCACGCTGGGTGTTATGAAAAAAGGTGTAGCAAAGAGCGCCATGCATTTTATAAGTTTTAAAAGTTTGTCCCTGTGTTAACGCCGTTATTTTTTTTTTCTTTAAGTCCTTTGATACTCTCGTTTATTTATGCAGAGATGCGCCGCTAGACATCTATCTAGACTAGATTATTTCTGTGAGTTTGACTGATCACAAATCGGCGAAATTCCGGATTTTGTGATAAAAATGCGGATTTCCGGAACGCAGGTCATTTTCTGGTAGAATTCCGGAACGAATCCGGAATTTCCGGAACGGTAGGCATGTCTGCATCATGCCATTTATCAAAGCATCCAATGTCAACAATACAGGTATCTTGTTCTGGTGCTGTGATGAAAATCTAACATTGCAGCTGATTTTCTTTCACCTTTTTATCTAGCCCTAATCTCTACTATAACAGCATAACAATAAATATAAATAAATGTATAGTGTTATCACTAACAAAGATATTTTACTGCCAAAATAGTCTTGATGCATTATGCAGAGGGTGCGCACGTATAACAACCTAAAAGCTTTGCCTAAGAATTTGGAGAGCAAAACTTGGTATAAACCATTAAGAAAATTATCTCAACTGCATCCATTATTCAATAATTCTTCTACATTGAAAAAAAAAACCCTCATATTATGGTGGAACTACACATTGCATGCAATATGTTGTAATAATATCAATAATGCTTTGAACCACCATCAATAATGCTTGTATCTTTGAATCCAACTCTCAAAATACATGTAAGAATTTCAATACATAGCAACATATTCATTGCAACTTGGTTATGGTTTTAACTTCCATTTCCCTACTTCAGGGCATTGAGGAAATTCGTGATAGAACACTGGGTGACAAAAGAGAGTGAAAATTGTGATTCTCATCATGAGATTGTGTAAACCAGCAGTCAGTAGTGCTTTTAAAAAGTTCTGCCCAAAAAGTGACAAAAAAAAAAAAGGATGAAGGATTTTCTATCTCTCTCTCTCTCTTTTTTTTTTTTTATTTGTATGTTTGAAAAGCATGTGAAAGCTTATGGAACTCTGAATTTGATTTCTCAATTAAAGAACACAAGTCATGGACAGAATTTAAAAGGAACTATCAGCAACACAAATGTTTTTTTGTTTTTCCAAAATGAACTAAAATTACTTATATTTAAGCAAAAGAGGATTTGGAAAGATTAAAGTTTAAAAAAACACTCCAAATTGCTCTCCCCACTGATATGTAGAATTATGTAAACTCAACAGTTTGGGCAAAATTTGATTGACCAGTATCACTTCATTCTTGAAAGCTATGTACAGTTAGAAAAATTTTGCATGGAAAAAAATTGGGGAAAATTTAGTGAATGAGAGTCACAAATATGTTCAATTCACAACACAAAAAAAAAAAAAAAAAGAATAAAAAAGTGTTTTTCACGCTTACAGCAAATCTCAGTTTAAATAAATGTCATTTGAGCTGAAGCCAACCATATCACATAATATGTGCATACATTCTTCTCGTATGTATGTGGTGGCCTACTTGCTTTACAGATATTGTTGTTGCAAGCCTATCTGATAATAAAGCAGCAGTAACACACATCAACAATTTAACAAGCTAAGCTCTACTAAATGGTTTCATCTCTTATATAGTACAGCAGAGCGGATCAACAATTCATCAAGAGAGAAAGAGATCTGGGTTAGAAACTGAGGCTCCATCTCCTGCTAATTCAGGCATCCCTTCAAGGGAAACTAAAAGTGCATCAATTCCAGCATTGAGTCGCTGCTCCTGTTCATACCTCCATCTTAGCTCTAGCTGAAATACAAGCCAAAGGGGCTCTGGATTAGTTATTGTACTGTGCATACTTACAAGTTGATTGGCAAGCAAGAGACAGTCCTTGCAATTTAAACTACAGATATTTGAAAATTAAAATTTACAAATGGTCACTGAATTACATTGAAAAAAAAAAAAAAACAGAGGTAATAATAATTTATAACAAAATCTGAAATACCGTCAGTTCCCTTCATAATTGCCAGCCAGTTATCTGGTTTTAATAAAAGTTGTTTTTTTTTGTGCCACATATGCCCTGCCATCTCTCCAATCATCTAAAATCTGAAAACTAGTCCCAATACTTCAATTTTCCTTACATCTTTAATCTTTTTATTCCTTTTGTTAAAGTTTGATTCGTTTCCTCTCTTAAATCCAAACAGATCAAAATCAATCAATGGCAAATTGAACATTCTGCTTTTTTAAAGAAATCATTCATAGTAAACTCCATCTCATACAAGTATGGTTAACACACTGATTTTTTTTTTTTT
>BLXT01000976.1:2760968-2787193 GCA_019648995.1 Plakobranchus ocellatus
CCCCCCCCCCCCCCCCCCCCCCCCCCTTCCCAATATTTTTTTTTTCTCTTAAGTTACTTACTACTTTCAGATCTTCATCATCCTCTGATGTCATACTTTCACTTGGGGTTTGTTCAGAATTCGCAGTTTCTGTTTTCACCCATGATGCGTTTGGCTGAAAATGTGAAGTGAAAAGATGAATGGATAAAATAATTGATAAAATAAGATTAGCTTTTCTGTCTGGCTTTCAGCAGGCCATTAATATCTGAAGGCTTACTGGCAGTTGCTACTCGGTTTTCATAAATGCTGTCTGAAGGCTTGCTAGCAGTTTTTACTTGGTTTTTATTTAATCTATTCATCAGATGCCTGTCAATTGCAAATGATTAGATCATTTTAAATGAAATAAACCATTATGAACTACTTCCCTGCCTAGGGAACTCAAGGGAAAAAAAAGGGGAAGACTAAAAACCCAATATCATATTTACAATAAAACAAGGAACAGTTATAAACCTCCCAGTGACAGAATATAAAGACTGCTGCACATGCGATTTCATCCTCTTAATAATTTTTGCTTAACCTTGATTCCTCGGCTATTTCAAACATATCTTTTCACAATTGTGTTTACTTCTTTTTAAGCTTAATGTAAGTTTTTGCTGATTAACTTCGGATTATATCACCACATCCAGTCACAAAATTAGTATTGCAACATAGAAAATTAGGATTTTATCTCGAACAAAAAAAGATGGCAAATCTTGACTTTTTTTTTGCTGCTGTGCAGTTTTGCAATTTCATGAAATACTTGGAGCAGCAATGGTTCTGCAAAAACCTACAGAGCGAACATTCTGTTCTCCTTTTAGTCCAGATCTGAGAAGCTCCTCTAGGGCATACAGTGTGCGCTGACGCATGAAGTCTGAGTCCACCTGGCGAATGTCTCGAAATAGCTCCAGGAGAAAATGAGGCCGGCTCTCATTCTGAGAGATTAGAGATGCCACCTCTGTGTAGATGGTATCTCTCAACGTTTCAAATAGTGTATTACCTTCCTCTGCAGCTTCAGTTGATCTGAGGAGCAATCAGAGTTAAATAATAAATATGTTCTGTTATGGAATGTGACATTACAATAAAAGAAATCGTGATCAATAAATGAATGTCATAACAGAATCAATTGGTGCTTTGTGCATGGCTTTGAAATTTTTTGCCATCTCATGCAAAAAACTCATATTCAAAGACCAACGGTAGTCTGGTGCAACTTACTTGGCTTTGGTTTGCTCCGATTTTAGTTTCGAGTGCTGCTCTCGAATGGACTGAATGCTAGAGTAGCTGGAATTGCCATCGAATGCTGCACCACCAGTAGCACCTGCAAAATCATCGCCTGTCCTGTACAAGGATCCCCGAGTAACAGACCACAGAGGGTGAGCTGCCTCACCATCATTTGTTCTCTCTGATCGAGCTGTTGACATTCTCGGGCCTGGAATTTGATCAATGTTTCAATAAATCAAATATAACATTTAAGCCATGATTGTAAGCACTCAGTTTTAACTTGTGTATAGAATTTTGCATAAAAATAAAATTAATGATAAAAGGCAACAATTTAATCTTTCAAAATAATTCACCTGCATTGGAAGTTCAGAAATTTTTTTCTTTGAAGGGCCAGTGGTAATATAAATGTATAAATTTCAAATGTAACTTTCAGAGGGGAAATTTAGGGGGGGGGGGGGAAACCAAACAAGAATTCCAACAAAAGAATTCAATTTTAACCCAATTACAAAAATATTAAACTAGTTTTACCTGAGGATGGGTCACTCTCAGATTTCTTTAAACTGGAGCCATGCTTCCTAAAAAAAAAAAAAAGGGTTAAAAAGAAAAGTACAAATTATGCCACAACTTCAACACTAGTTCAACGAAAAGAGAGTAAATATCACTCAATCTGAAGGTACAATACAAAATAAATATAATTGAAAGGAAACGATAACTCATCTTATCATCACAAGATGAACTCACTGAAAATTTAAAACTCAAGAGCAAAGACAAAACTTGTAAATTTAATAGAAACAATAACTCATCTTATCATCATAAGATGAACACACTGAAAATTTAAAACTCAACAGCAAAGACAAAACTTGTAAATTTAAGCTGCATTTGGAACTCTGTAATAACCAAGTTTGTGGCTGCAGGTTATCTACATATATAATGGAGCTAGGCCAATAAATGAATGAAAAGGGTAATCTCCAAAAGCACACACCCTAGATATACATGAAAATTGGCAGGCAGATGCATAAAAATGTGAAGTTGTGAATGGGGGCATTAATGTTTTAATTTAAAGAAGTATTTGTTTAAAAAAGGTGGAAAAGGAAATTTTAACATTCCATAACTATTGAAATCTGAACAAATTTCAAGTTTTTGGAATGTGTGTATGTTTTTACTTTCTTGTTTACCCTGTTTGCTTATTTTTTTTAGCCTGGTGCAAATATTAATAGATAAGGGTAAAAGCATCTCATTTCATTCAATTGTGGCACATGTTTTATTTATATCTAGATTCTAGGGTTCACTTGGATCTTAATGTTCAGAGCAGTATCTCATGACATTTGGATTATTTGTACTTTATCTAATCTTTCTCTCTCTCCTATCCTCTCTCTTTCTTTCCTCTGAATCACATTGATGCGGTTCCACTCATCCATTCATAGCGCAGCAACTAGTTTATTTTTAATTACATTTTTTCGCTACCGTAAAGACGCACAAAAATGAAGCTGAAATTGAAGTAGCCTTAAATATTCACATTATTCAATCAAGTCAGAACTGCCCTTGGTCTAAAAAATTTCTTCCTCACACTGACCTTTTCTTGTTACGTCCCTTGGGCACTGGATCCTCATCGTCCAACTCTTCTTCTCCTTCTTTTCCGTTGTGGTTGTGTGAGGTCAGAAATGAAGATGTTGGGAATACCATCTTGTCAGTGACTTTTTGTTTCACTTGATGACTAGACCCATCAAATGCACTCATTGTGAATTGATCTCCCAGTGTGCTATTTGGGTTTGGAGAGGAAGAAGGGTGCATGGTGTTTACAAACTGACTGAAGTCACGGGTGGACGCAGCACCTCCAGCTCCTGTGGAGTTGTCCCCACCCTGAAGGGTGTTATAGAGGGAAGCTGAGGATGAAGCCTGGTGCCGACTGTAGTTGAAGTTGCGATGGTTATCACTGCTGTTGTTTTGTTGCGGCTGGTTGTGACTATGCTGTGATCCTAGAGTGGACTGCGACAACGGGTTGAACACAAATCCTGAAGCTGATGTTAATTGATGATGAGATGGATTGAGGGAAGCAGCCGCTGTGTTGACACTGAGCCCTGTGCCAAAAACTCCACCTACCCTTCCGATATTGTTAGCAAAAGCTGTATCTATCCCAGCATTAGACAAGTTGCTGGCTGACAAGCCCAGGCCTGGTGTCTGATGCTGGATAGATCGCAATCCAGGGCTGAAGCCTCCCATGAATCCTGCTGGAGCAGTGTTGTTGAGGGCACTCTGGGGAATTCACATTGCAAAAAGAAAAGAAAAATACAACAATAAAAATAATTTGGCACTGATAAGTAAAAATTACTATTGTTTTATCAGCAGAAAGTCTACGCAATTTATAGAAAGCTCTGCAACTAGAAAAGTGAGACATTTTTGCCCTTCTTGATTAGGACTTTAATTTTAAGCCAATCATACAGATCCATAGTTCAACCAATTTGGTGGAAATGTTAACACTTTAATAAAATCTTGATCTTGGGATCAATATAATGATAGCACTAGTGATTGTATGAAACGAAACAGGGATACAAAGGCTTTGAACTGCCATCTTCACACCGACATTAAATGGGAAAGTTCAATTTTAAATGCAGTTCATGTTTCACAAAAAACAATAGCACCTTGTAATGCCTCTGGCAAACAATATCAGAAATTTATCTTGCAATCATAAAGTTATTAGTTCACACAGACAACTCATTTTAACACTAATGTACATTCAAACAAAACATTTTAACATGGACAAATTTAATGTGAACTAGAAGTTTTTTTGTTAAGAATTGGAATGAAACCAGGTAGCCCTCAACCTCACATTTTAAACTAGATCTAGCCTAACATCTTGGTAAAAAGACACAAGTATGAAAAAGTAACATCATTTTTCAATAAAAATATTCTGAGGACAAGATAATCCTAGAAATTCAAAGATCTGCCTACAACAACATAGACTTATCATTATTGGCCAAGGCTTGCTACAAACAAAAAGAGTGAATAAGAAAAATTACTGGTCCAATAATTACTCTGGAAAGATATAAAATAGGTGTTGAGATACCATCTCATTCAGTGTCTTTATGAAAAAAACAAGATTAAACCTGATATCCAGCATAGATGAAGAATTATGCGAGATCATTGCACTTAAGCAATCCACATTTTCTATTGTTTTCTTTCCCACAAAGAGATTTTTCCCCCCAACAAGTTATTGAAATTGATTATTTTCAACAAAAACTCTGGAAATCAAAAATGACCGTTAATGCCAAGAATGTCCATATTTTTGTCCAGAGGTCTCCAAATGTGTCAGAATTACAGCTGAACACATTTTAAGCCATTTAAATAGCCTGAGGATACATTCTATGAACACTGTAATTGTGAAAACTTGAAATGTTCCCTCACTGGCAAATATAGGCATAAAAATTTCATTATAAGTTTTTAAAAGAAATTAAAAACCAAACATAAAGATAAAATTTCTCAAAAGTAATACACATTCATGAAATTGGACTCATTAACTCTCAATGGCACCAACATAGAGATTTCGATCACCGGTCATCGATGCCACGCCCACATTCTCTGCAGCCCAAATGAAGCCCTTTTTTAAAAATAAATGGACTTTTGAATATTTTCTATCGAAAGATAAGATATTCGGAAACCTAAAAAGATGTATTCTGATACTATATTCAATAAAAATATAATAAACAAGCTAATTAAAAATGTACATTTAGCCCCGAGCATTGTTTTGCTTTCCTTCTGCCATCTTACATTTTTCTGTACACAGTATTTTGTTACTGCTTATCGATTTTCGTCTACATTTTACAAATTTATACCTTTCCAACCTCTAACAACATAAAAAATGGCTTCTGAAAACATTAAAGACCATAAATTTTTGGATTTACTGGATTTGTCTGATTCAGAAGTAGAAGAATGGATCCCCGACACTGACGAAGAGTGGGCTGTTACTGATGAAGAGGACGATCCTGAACCAAATCACCAAGCAAGAGAGAAGGTGTGTAGATTTAGATCTATATCTAGGTTTAAATTTTGAAAGAAACTGTGAACTATAGATTCTAGATCTAATTTATATCTCCTGATTATGTGCACAACATATTTAACTGTTTTATTGTGTTGGAAAATTAGATCTAATGATCAACCATTCATCTTTGCTAGATCTAGGTCTAGATCTAAATCTAGATCTACAACCAGGAAGTAGAGTAAGACATAAAATTATGTTTTAGATTCATGATTTTGCTGAGATCTAAGAAAATTTTGAAATTGATAAGGCTAGGAATTCACAATAATATGGTGAGTATGAACCATTCTAATTTTTCCTGATTCTAAATCCTTTTTTTTTTTTTCTTTCTGATTCACTAGCAATGTACCATGGAACAACAGTCATGTCGCAGACCATGCCCCACACCTGGATGTGTGAAGGCTAGCTGATATTGAGCCTACAACCCCTGTGCCCAACTTTGAATATGTGTGAGGAGCTGATCTCCAACTTCCAGATTTACACACCAGGCAGGACCTGAAAAAATCACTTACTTTAAGTTTGAACTTGTTTTTATTTTTTCTTGACGCTTGATTTTCGAAATTTACACTGTCACATCATGGCCATACAAAACACATCAAATGTGTATTTTTTGCTGTGGTTTGACTTTTTTCTGTTCCCACAGATATTGTTCTAAGTTAAAATAAATATTTCATGATATTTTCATCAAAACTGAATTTTTTTCCTTCTTTGAATTTGTTGATGCATGCAATTTTTTCGTTTTCGGATTTCATTTTTTCTTGTAATTAAATACATGTTGTTCTGAAAATACATAAAGTATGACAAAAATTTTACTTGAGAATGAATCTCCATTCAATTCTGCACAAAATGATGGGTAATATGACACAATAGCTTATTCCCTTACAAAATAAGAGCCTGTTAAAAAATACCACCACCATGCAAAATTGAAATAGCGTGAAAATAATGGATTCATTGAGAGTTAAGATTGATCTCAAGACATATACCCTCCGCCTTACTCAGTACGTCCAAAAAGTGACTTGTGATTGATTTAGCGAGGGTATCTCACATTATGTGTACCTGCAAGACTGCACTTTGTTCTGGCCTTGAAAGCTAAAACTTCAATCGCATTTATGGACAAATGTTTAACAAAATCCTAACAGATAAGAACTATGACTCAAATCAAAGAAACTGACTTGAGTGAAGGGACTTGGCATCTGTTGCTGGTTGAAGGACAAAGAGTGGGCAGTGGAGGCCTGCAGGTTGTAGTTGCTGTTGTTGAGTGGGGTGTTGACCAAAGGAGGACGGATCATGTGAGGACCTGAACTGCCTAGACCACCATGAAAGCTTTGCTCCTGAACCTCTTGAACCTAATGAAGAGAATAGCCAAGATGCTTTAAATGAATGCTGGAGAATTTGAAAGGGTTTGTTACAAGATCTCAGATAAAACATATGGGTAATTAGTTTCTAAAAGATGATAAATAGAGCATGACATTCTAATATCATACACAATTTCACAGCTGCAACTTAAGAAATTCTTCCATTAAAAAAAAAAAATTTAAATGTTTACATTCATGAGAAAACAAAAGTAAAATAGATTTTTTTCCCTCTGAAACAAAAGAGACATATCAGTTGTGAGAATCAGTACGTAAGAACTAGAACATTTTATTAAATTATTTCTTTCAGGAAAAGGACACATACTCATGTCATTGGGATAAGATCTTCATGATCAAAAAACAGTTTTTTACATTATCTCAATAGTTTTTCTTATGAACAGGCTTGTAAGTTATGCAATTTATATAAATTTTAATTTTATTTATCACATGCTTTTTCTCATCTCTTTAATTTCTGGCTTCCAGAGTTGATGAAATTCCAAATCTGTGTGGCATAAAAGCTTTAAAAAATGAATAACTCTTAATAAAATCTAATAAAACATGACAGGTTGCGTTTAGTAAACCTTCTATTTCGTGACCAATCACATTTACACAAATTATCGGAAAACCCCCTTTCCCTGTGCACTGACTTGAAGTTGCAGATTTTGCAGCTGTTGCTGTAGCTGATGCATGTCTCCTTGCTGACGTGCCAGGCTCTGGACGACCTGTCCAAAGCTGAGCATCATTGACTGGTTCTGTAGCTGGAGCATTTGTTCTTGCATAGGGGAGATAAGATTGCTAGCCTGCGGGGCATTTTCTGAGAACAAACAAAATGATGATAATAATTAAACTTTCCTTTTTTTTTTTTAATATGCATGCTGTATGTTCCAGTTAATAGTGAAGCTTTTAGACTAGTTTTATTTTATTAAGTTTTTTAAATGCCCTGTTGATGAAAAATAAAAAGGATCTACAGAGCTAACAACCTAGAAAAACCAAGAGCTGTAATACCATGAGCCAAAACCTGTATTCTGAGAGTCAAAATTGTCTTCCATATATTTCATTACATTATTTGTATTTTTTTTAACACTTGCATATCAAATAATAGCCTACACTTTCAAAGCAATTGCAGTAGGTGAAAAGATAACATTGTACGACTCCTCTTTGCATAAATATCCTGAGAAGCTATGAGGATGTGAAAGAGTACTAGCACAACGACCTTAAACTTCAGCGTAAATCCTAAATTTGTGCTAAGTACAATTAGAAAAGATTGAATTAAAAAGAGAAACATTACTGGGGTCTTATTTGCTGTACTGAAGCACAGCTTTGCTTTGTTTACTAGATCTGATTTAGATTCCAGACTATTTGAGATTATTGTCAGTTAATGTGTAATTTCTCACAATGCTTTAAAAATTAAATTGCTGTAAGGACACTTATGAAATCAAAGTATTTTTTAAGTTTTGTTGGCTCAACAATATTCTAAATTTGATTGTGACCGATAAATTTTTTAAAATTAAAATTATCTAGGAAAAGAAGATTTTTTCATCCAACTCTTTTTAGGTTTTCATATTCTGTGAAATAATTTTATACGCTTGGTTTCAAGACAGTGCAAAACTGTTATTCTTGTAATTAGATCTAAGCTCTAGATTTGGCATATAAGCAGGCTCCTTAATTTTTAAAAAACTTTTTTATTTAAGTCCTGCTTGATGTTATTTGTCTGAATGCTTTCCTTGTTATAGATTCTGCCCAATACATTGCTGCTAATGTATTACAGCTGACATAGGATAAAGATTCCAAATGGAATTTGATCTAGTTATGAATATAGCCTAGCTTTAGCCTGGACTTTTCACCACTCACTGGATGTATTTGGCCTATGTAGATCTAAATCCAACTGTGGATCAGTGTCCTCAGGATCTGATTAATTATCTACATATGTGTGGCTGCACAGGAAAGTCTTTCATATGGGTCCAGATTAAAAAAATCAAGATAGACCCAGTTTTTGATTCTCCAAACATTCCTGAGCATTTTGCTCTTAATTTGAAAGCTCTATCTTATTTAGTTGCTAAATTCCACAAATTGTCAAAAAAGAATCTAAACAAATATTTTTTGGTGAAAATGAACATTAAATTAATGAATTGAAATTTTGGGCCCATCTTATGAATATCTTTGCTCATCACTGAGTTTTACACCTCGACCACGACGTCGCTTAGTTCTGTAATTAATCTACCACATTAACTTAGATCTCTAGATCTAGATTAGACCTTTAAAGTTAATCACTAGTAGGCTGTCAAAACTACAGTTTTAAGTTAGATCTAGCTTCCAAACACCAATAACAAATGACAACAGAGGTAAACAAGATCGAAATCTAAGCCATAGAGAGAGAAACATGGAGGGAGGCAGAGACAGAATGAAAGACAAAGGTAGTCATTGTGTATGGATTTATATCAAATTATGAACACAGAGTAATGTCTTAATTATTTTTGTGTAGTTGATCATCTGCCACATGTTTTTTATGAAAAAATATATAACCAACATCATCATAGGCCTATGAATTGGCTACATTTAGGTTTAAAAGCTTTACAATTTTTGAGTCATTCATTGAGGCTGTAAACGTGGGTTCAAGTTTTGATCGAAAGGTGAAGGTCTGACATTTGAAAACATTATTTTTAATTGCAATAAACTTAAAAATAATGCTTTAAAGATAAACATTCAATTGTGTATAAAAATATCAGTTTTTTAAAGAGCTTTATCGGGTAAAAACCATCAATTGTTTAAAGGGCAGATCATTGGATTGCAACGTATTTTGATTAAGCAGATCAATAAGTTTATCTCAATCAAACGGCTGCGCACTCAACCAGGTTAAATTGTATTCATGCACACTAGATAGAATCTAACAGCAAAGAAAGTGCCATTTAGTCTGGTGTTTAATTCTTAGACATTTGCTGTAATGTAGATCTAGCAATGGTGATATGAATCAGGCGTTAAGTTTTGGGAAATGGCCTGCATTTTTTTGGCTTTTGTTGCAAGAAACCTGATAAAAAATGTCATACAAAAAACTTCTAATTAAATACGTTAAAGGTTACGGAACTTCATAAAACTTGGTGGAGTATGAACATGAATAAATGGAGATTTTGTTGAAACCAAAATCTCAATTTTGGCCACGAACGAGGTAATCGCTTTAAATGGTGCTAGTTCAAAATAAGACTGAGCAACATCCGACAGGTTTTCCTGTGCAGCCACACATATATATTTGTTCAGAGGTTTCAAAGTGATATTCCATAAAACTGAAAGTCAGACATGCATTGTTACAAAACACAACCGCTTCCATTTCTGGCACAAAAAACTAAAACATAGAAGAGCAAAAGCAAAAGTACAGGGCAAACCGTAGTCTAAATTCATCTTATCTGCAGTAAAAAAAAAAAAATTGCAATTTTAGTCTGAAATTGGTCTCAAAACCATAGTTTGCATTTCTAGGTAGAAACAATAACTTCTTAAAATCAAATCATTTAGTTCCAATTACCCTGAAGTTTTTAGATTGTCTATTCATTGAATTCGTACCTTGGCTTAGGGAAACACTAAGCTGCCGGCTGTCATTGTCTGATTTACGTAGAAGGACCTCTACAGAGGAAGTCAGGGTACTAAGCCTGTCTTGAATCTGTTGAAACCATTTACTGTCTTCTACTTTGGTTGTTTCATCTTCTTCTATTAGGTCCTCTGCTGACCTATAATTCTGAGAATTAAATGTGTGAATAACAATACAACAAAATTGGAAAAGGGAAGACAAGCTTTATAATAAAATCAATTTGCTTCTGTCAATAAAGCCTTAAAAATTGACTTTTAAAGACTGTGCTACTGCAATTCTATAATTTTCTGGGTATGTAAGACCCTTATATGAATGACCAATTCGTCCATAAGCTTGAGTCTAGAAACCTTCTATCAAAGTTTCAATACAGTTTTAAAAAGTGCGATAGCTCATAGGATTAACTAGTCTGAGTGGACATGTTCATTAAAAAGGCTTTTGCCAGTAAAAAAAAAATTTCTGACAGCCTTTTTTTTCCACCTAGAACTGCAAATAAAGCCCATTTGAAGCAATTTGGCATCAATTAACTTATACTTTGTTCAATTTTGAAGTAATGAAATATCAATGGAGCAGAATTTAAAATTACTGCAACTACTAAGAAAATTCAGCAAACTGAAAATGCGGAAATCTGACAAATGCAGACAACTGGAAGTACTGATGTAAGTGATGAAACAAATGACAAACCTCTTGTCTTAGTCTGTACTCTCTCTGATTTCCTTTTGATCTAGTTGTGGTCTGTTTTCTTGTAGATTTTTTAGCAGCTGTAAAACAACAAAAAAACAAAATGAAGTTGTGAAAAGATTGAAACATATTTGCTTGTGTCCTTTTACCTACCTAATAATCTTTTTCTTTCTTAATGAAAAAAGACTTACACAAACCATTTGTAACTTGGAATCAATGGGAACAAAACTTCAATTTCTCTTTGACATTATAAGTCATTTTTGGATTACTGATGCAGAAAGTCTTACTTTTGTTTCCATACATGGGCTGAGGATAAGTCTGCCTCCCTCTAGAAGTCTTTGGCCTCGCTCCAATACCCATTCCTCCTGCAGGTCCCATTGGACTTTTCCTCATGCTCCGTCTTTGTCTTGCATCAGCTTCAATTGTGTAGGTGCCATTGTCACTGTCATTTTCCTCCTCTTCTTCCTCCACCTGAACAATGCCATCACTGGGATAACCTAAAAAGATTTTTTTTAAAACTGTCTGTTGGGTTCTTGTAGGCACTTAATTAGCCTGCCTATAAATGATATTAAAAAAATCATTTTAAGCCAACTTATTTTCAGTACAGCAAGATGATCCTATATACACACCTGTGTTTTATATAAAATGGAGACCACTTTTTATTTATTTCTTCTTATTTGAAGGTTTTAAAAATATTGAGTTTTTACCATCATCCTCCTCATCCTCTTCTTGGTCTTCCCTGCCATTTCTTTCCTGACCATCTTCATCTTCAGTGATATTTTCCAGATTATCCACTGTTGAACCACCCCAGGTAGCCATTGTTGCATCCACACTTGCTGTTATCCTGCAGAAACAAAGTGTTTTTTACAAACTCAAATGTTCTGCAGACACAATATTTTTTTTATTAACTGAAGCTTCAATAAATTTTATAGATAGCATATATGAAAACAGGTCTTTTTAAGGCAAGATAAAAAAAAGAGACAAATGGATGTATACATGCTTTCTTTACTTGAGCTTCTCACATGGCTATGTTAAAAAAAATGAACAGAACAGATATATCTTTGTTTCACAATGAGCAGGACAATTTGGATAGATCTTTACAAGCAATCACAACTTATTGGGGAAAAAAGACAATTAAATCAGTGTGCCTCTAAAAATAAGGGTACATATCTTTTCCATCAATACCTTACAACTAAAAAGTGGTTTCAATCCTGAAACTGAAATGCTTGATATACATTATAAAAAAAATGGGAATATCGTGATTAAATTATAAAGGATGGCAGCTATAATGCTATTTTAAAAATCATTCTGTATACAAAACAAGATTTTAATTTCAATGAGACTTAAACCATAATCCTGGCAGAAGACTTATTTTGTGCTAAAGTGTACTAGCTTTCCTGACATGGTTAACTTTTTTCCTCCAAATTTTGTATGTTCGTAATACATACCACATGCTTTGGAATTTTCTTAGGAATTAGTCAGGAAGCCATCAGGAATTTTTTTTTTTCGGTTTAATATTACAGGGAACTAGCAATTATTTAATCACTGCCGTTCTGCTAACCCCTTTTTTTCTTCAAATTTTATAGTTTGAGTGACTTCTGTTATTGAAACAGAACCACCTAAAATTATTTTAAAAATTTTTTTAATTGTGAGGCACAATAATTCAGCACATAGAAAAATAGTGGACCAAAAATTTATAAAAAAACAGAATGGATAATACTTAACGTGCTATTGGTATTATTTAAATTGTTTTCACTCACATAGACACATAAAAATGTTTCTATTATATATATTTGATTTCATTATTCCAAAATCATATTTGCATTGAAAAAAAAGCATTAGCTTCTTTCCACCTTTAAAATCCATTGTCTTCTCGGATGATTTCTAAAAGAAATGCAATATGTAAAGTAGCAGAACTTACTTTCAATAATCTCCCAAAATCTCTCCATTTTTTTTTTTTATTTATAAAAAAGTTGAATACACCCTGATATCAGAAATCTACAAAGCTATCACACCCTTGGACATAGGCAGAAAGAGCAGATATGAGCTTGGGCTAAATGAAAGTCTGAGCACTTAATATAAGGAGGCGGAAAACCAAAGCCAGTAGAAAGCTGGAAAAAAATCTCTGAGATTACTAAAAGATAGATTTCTGGCTTTAGCCAAAGAAATGGTGTTTCTTTAATTTTAGCTTTCAGTCAATTTATTGGAAGCTGCTCAAATTTAAAGCTTTTCCAAAATGGTATTTTTTAGCAAGCATAGAGAGCATTTTTAATTAGTGAAAAATGTTGAACTCAAAGCAGCCTGCTGCTTTTTTCTATTAAATACAGTTTCATTTACATGAAAACTTTTGTTATCCATATGCCTTCTTCAATAATCAATATTAGTAGTGAAAACAAGCAGATAACCTTATGTTTACACATAACCTACTTTTTCAATTCTGACAAGTTGTGACAATAAAATCAACAACAAAATGGTCACGATCTGAAGGATTACTGAACCACTTCTAAATATAAATTTTATAATAAGAGAAATAAAAGAATCTATTTGGAAGACATCGAGTTCAAAAACCACATAAAAAAAGTCTTGTCACAGAAGTTGCCTCACCCAAAAGTATCTGTGTTTAAGGACACGGTGTCACTTTGATTGTCTTGATTGCGAGAATATTGCCTTTTGTTGCGATCTTTCTTCATTATGGCCTCAAGCTCTTTTTTCTTCGAACGCAGTTCTTCACGCAAAATACGTTGACGCCTCATTTTGCTGTACAGTTCATCATTCGATGCAACTTAAAAACCAAAAGAAAAAACAGACAAATTTGCTGCTTTAATTTCCTTTGCAACTTTTGGTCCTTTTTCCTGCAACAAATTTCCATTTTCCTTCTTTCTCTGGCAAAGCCACTTCACTTTTTATTAAGAGTTTGAAAATAATATCAATAATAAAGAAAAGGAAACTTCCATGGTGGTTGTAAAACCTCTGCCTGAAATTTTGATTAATTATGAATCTTATTCAATATGATGGCACCCAATGATTGATTTTACCTCTTCCAACATGAATGATCAAGTGAAGGCCTTTGGAAATTTTTTTTATAGATGATATGAAATTAAAAAAAAAACACTGTGATTCTTTATCTCTTGAGTTTCTGAAATGGGCAATCATTGGGAGTTCTGACTTTGGAAAGTCTTGAATTTGTTTGCATTAAAAAGGTATCAATGTCTAAGAAAATAACTATGTATCGCTGACTATCATATTTATATTTCTTTTTTTTCCCTTTACTTTCTTTCACTTGTAATAAATAATAGGTTTTTCTATCAATAACAAAAGAAAAAATGGTTTTTTTTTTGTCAGCTTACCTTCTTATAAAAATAAGAAGTGGTAGAGCATCACTAAATATATTTTGTTTACAATAGAACTGCAGTAAATAGTAAGATTTGTCAAAACTCACATGTAACAACAGGAGCATTAGGCCCTTGGCCTGTTTTGGTAAGCTCTCCACTGCTGTCTTCTCTCCTCTCCCTTCTCTCTTGGCCTCTATCCTCTGTGGTCTGAATTCAATTAAAACAGTACAATCAAATTTCTCATTACATGTTTTTTAATTCAACCATTTTCTTTTCTATTTCCTTCAATGTTTTGATTTAAAGACACAAGCTCTAACTGTTTTTCCTTCTTTCATTATTTACATACTAAAGTAGAATTACAAGTTTTAAAGCTTTGAAAAGTAGAAATATAACAGACTAGTTTCTTTATGATGCAATAAAAATATTGGGGAAATTTGGGAACATTTAGATGTAACAGCCTTCTCACGAAATTCATGAGAGCAATTTTCAGAAAGACCAATTAATATATTCTATATTTGGATTGTTTAAATATTCAATTTAGCAAATAAATGAAAAAAACATGCTTCTTCAGTTTTATCAAATAACGTATTCCATATTTGGATCATTTCAATATTCAGTTCAGCAAACATAAAGACAAAAAACATACTCCTTCTGTCTGATCTTGAATTTGTTTCAACTGGTTCTGAATCTCAAGCAACATAGCCCTTTCCTTCCTTAGTCTTTCCAGTTCAGCTCGAGTGCTGTTCAAACCATCTGTGTCATCTCTTATTATGGAAACAAAAAAAAGTCAAGCTTAAATCATTTTAAGCTTTATCGATGAAAATAAATCTCTGTGATGAAGGCACTCTTTTAGTTGAGCTGGGCAACAGACAATTAAAAAAAAAATAAATAAAAAGCTTATGTTTGGCCATTCTAGCCATGAAAACTGAACTCCCCATTCATAATATGAGATATAGAAATATTTTGCACTTTTTTGCCTCTGCATCTCTGAATCACAATTTGATGAACGAAAAAAATTACAGTAAAAATTGGACAAAACTGTCGCTAATTATCAACTTCATTAACTGCAATGAATACAGAAAAAGGCAGTGATATTTCCTAGAATTTCTTTAGCATCATCACAATATCAGACATACCTACCCTTGAAAAATTTTTTGAGGAACATCAAGGGCAAAAATGCAGAACATTATATAAAAATGTGGAACAAACCTGAATATAACAGGAACTGACGCTGATTAAACAAAAAAAATACAAAAAAAATCAACACTCAATTCAAGTAAGTTCCAATCAATCATAGTGGTGTACCTTTAGGGCGGGGAAGAGTGTAGAGGATATCAGTTCCTGTCTAAATCGGCACTAACACTAAGCTAACTGCTTAACATTTAGCCTCCATTTTGCTTAACTTTGGGTCACTTATTTCAATGTTACCTTTGGAATTCAATTTCATTAAAGTTTCTCAAACAGAAAATTCCATTAAACATTTCCCTATTCTATCCTTAAAATGCAGAGTGCCTCAATGCATTCTTTTCGAATACAATGCTGTCATCTTTTGCGGAATGGAGCTTCTATGTAGAGCAATTTCTTTTCGGTCATTTTGAAGAGACGTAGTCTTATCCAAGATAGGCAGGCCTGATTGTATTATATTAAGTTCTGTCATAGTATTATCATGCAGAGAAGCGCTGCTAAATCTAGACTAGGTTTATTTCTGAGAGTATGACCAATCACAAATCGGCGAAATTCTGGATTTTGTGATAAAAATGCGGATTTCTGGAACGCAGGTCATCTTCTGATAGAATTCCGGGACAAATCCGGAATTTCTGGAACGGTAGGCATGTCTGCATTATTATCTATGAAGTAAATACAATGGCAGCCCTGCCGTTTTGAGACAATGGTTACATAGAACAGTTCTTTTTACCAGTTCAATCCTGTTTAAAAGTCAAAGTAGATTAAGTATTTCAAGATACAAACCTGGCCAATAAAAATTGGTCGAAAAAAACATATTTTTTATTAAAAAAAAACTTTTTTAAACGAGAAATTAGCCAAAATCCTATGTTTGACATTTGGTTGTATTCAATCCTTAATTGCAGTAAAAAATAGTTTGTATTTACCTCTGTTGCATATGCTGATTTGAATCAGAGAGGGCTTCTCCTTCACTGACAGATGCATTTGGTTCATCTGTCTGAGTGGCCTGAGAGACTGCTTCTCCCTCTCCCTCCTCTGTGCTGTTGGCCATATCACCAATGTTATCAGGCAGGACACGAGCAGCATCAGGAGATTGTTGGACAAAAGCGACTAGATCTTGCAGTTGCCGCAGTTTTTCTTTGGCTGCCTTCAATTTTCTTAAAAATATGGGAAAGAATAAAAATGCTATCATTTATTGCAATGAAAAGAAAGTTTCTAGAATCGAATGCTGTTGCATGTTTCTAATATTCCCAATTATTTCTTTCATAATAGTTTCGATACTTTAAAAAGTATTTGCTAAATTGGGTCTCTAGAATTTCAATGTTTTACATTTTTTTTTTGTGTGTGTGTGTGTTTTTTTTTTTTTTTGGTGTTGTTTTAATTTCATTTTAAGGAATTCACAGCTGCCATTTTTATTTCACTGACATCATTAGCTTTTCACGTATCTTTAAATTTATAGGATAAGTATGTTCTTTATCCCCACAGAGGGGAAAAGTAAAAGAACTTTGTATTTCTTACCTTACTTTTTCTTGAATTTTTGGGTCATCATCCCAAGGGCCCAGGTGAGACCATTGAGATTCAGACTGAGAAACTGAGGCATTATCTTCATCAGAATGCTCATCTCCTTGATCTGTCCCTAACAAAAGATAACGAGGTTATGTGATGACTTATCTTTTGTGTTAAAATTACTTTAAATTCTAAGGAATACTAAGTCAAGGGGCATTATTACATAGGCTTACTTGGGGCAAAAAAAAGACACTTTGAATCTTGGATTGAAAAAAAACTAATAGGCTAGGTAGAAAGGCCCATAAAGTGAGGAAATTTTGAGTGAGCACACTACATCTATTCTAACCAATAAGGAAAAGAGTTTTAAAATATTATTCCTCAAGGAAGATGTACACAACTAGCCAACTTGCATTAAAGTGTTTCCAAAAAGTGATATGTTTCACACAAAAACTGTTCAGGGTGAAACGGGTGCAATACATCCTAAAAAGGAACCCTCATAGAACTCAAGATGATATTGTAATGCTGGTAGCATTATGGTCTACCTTTTTTTTTTTTTTTGAGCAGTTTTAAGAAAACCAAAAAAAGACTATCGGGAATTCTCATATTCATTAAAAAATAATAACACAGAAATGTAAGTTATTAAATTACTACCTGTTAGTTTTATCTATATCACCATACAAACATGAAGGGTGGTCAAAAGATTAGTAAAAGTGGATCAGTTCAATTTTGGTCATGTCTGGGATAAACCATTTTGTTAACAATGGGACAATATTTAACAACAAAAAAAAAACACACTTTACTGTCTTAAATTTCATAAATTCAAAAAATGTAGAGTACATGTAAACCCATATGCCCTAAAGGGTGTTATCAGAAAAAAAAATGATAATGAAAACTACAGTATCAAGGATGAGGCTAAAATCGTTACTTTTTTTCTTCTAAAGCTCTTAGGACTGAACGTTTTTACATATACTCTGTGTTGTTTGAATATTTAAAAATAAGTATTAAGTTGTGGTTGAATTCTTTTACAGCACTTATTTCATTCCTTCAAACACCAGAGTATCTCAAAGATCCTCAAACTTATTATTTATTTCCATACATGTAGTATTTGTACACTTCCCTTTGATCTTAAATTTCAAGAAAAATTTACAGTAAAACACCAAAAGCTATTATCACTGCATTTACATTTGTAACACTTGCTCTCCCTGCAAAATGTCTCATCTACAAATATAAATTATCATACATGTTTTCAAAGCTTGGAATGACTATCACTTTGAGTAAAAACATTCAAAGACTACTCAAAGTACTCAAAAGATTAAAAAACACAAAAAAACCATTAAACTGATGGGAAATAATTCAGGCCAAGGCATGATGGCGAACTCAAGCCTGCGACAGAAAGGTCTCTGCAGGCTTCAGGATGAGTTTGTGAGCCACCAATGTTCTGTGGCAAATTCATGTCTTCAATGGAAATTAGAAGAAATGCAATGGAACTAACATAAAAAAAAGTGTTTGGTTTTTTTTTTTTTATGTCTCCACTGTAGCAAGCAAAATCAACCACATGATTCTTTATCATTTTGATCAGGTTTTATTTTAAAAGAGAAAAAGTTCAATCTTCTTAGCAAAATTCCAAGATCAGCAAAATAAAGCAAACCTGGTAGATTCAAAAGCTGGACCATATTTTGTAGAGATGATTCTCCACCTACAGCACCTGGTGCTTCAGTCTTTCTGCTCTGTTGCTTTTTTTGCTGCTGCTGCTGTTGCCGAGATTGTAAGAAGTCTTCAAAGGGAGCCGATCGCTGAGCCTGGTCATGAGCAGATGATCTTGTATTACTGCTATCTGAGTTGGGTGGCCTAGCCCTGCAGCAATAAGATACATCATGATAATGAGTTTTCAAAAGGTGGGAGTGGGGAAGGAAACAGGGAAAATGAGGAATGTATTTCTATTAACATTTTCAAAGATTTCAACTTCTGGTAAAACTAAATTTCAAAAATTTGTTTTTTTATATGCTGAAATAACATTTGCATTGTATGTGTTGTGCTTGCTTGAATGTGTGTTTGTGCATGTGTAGCATGACAGTGTGTATATTATATGTGTATAATTTTGAAGATTATATAAATCTGAATATGTCACTCACGCATATATTCTACAATAGTTAATGTGCATGTGCCTATATTTAGATGTTTATATCTGTAGATATCTGTAGATATAAACAATTATGAATTCTTTAAAACTCATTTGCACCCTTTTTTCCTCCCCGTTGTGCTTAAATCATATGATGATTTGGTTAACAGGCCCAAGTACCATGTCAAGACAGAGTGCTTTTTGTAAAACTAAGTGGACAATCAATTGACATCAACATCATTAAAATAAAAGCCCCGACATTAACAAGTACAAAAAAAGACATATTGCTTTAATGTATGAAGCCCTTAAAGGCCAAAGATCAATGTAAATCCAAGAAATAGTCATAGCTGGCAGAGATTGAAATGATTTCCAACAGTATCACCTTCTCTTTTCAAGTAATAGAGTAGTCAATACTATTGGATCACATGGACTGGGAGGAAAGAATAAATGGGATGGAAAAAAATAATTGAATGGGCTAGAAGAAACAATTTTATCACAGGAAACACTTGTTTCAGCAAGTGCTAAGACAAAACTGGGCATGGAAGAGCCCTGAAGAGGGCACAAAAAAACAAATAGGCTACATTTTTGTAGTGAAAACATTCTAAAATGCCTTCTGCAATGCAACAAGATTACCCATGTTTGGAGGAAGTGCAGATGGATGCGATTGTTGAGGCAGTCATTGAATCAATACCAAAAATGGAAAAAAGAGCAAAACAAAAATGGATGACACAAAAAATATTGTGAACAAACTTAATGGACTGAAAAGTGGAACAAATATGTAAAGAAACCAAAAACTATTATGTGAAATATAAATGTCAAGAGAAGAAAACACTTAAGGCAACAAACAACAGACATGACAATTCATTTCTCAATCCCTGAGAAATAAACTGGGAGCCACTGAATGAGAACAACATAGAACCATATGTGTACTGGGCTATAAAACAAATATAAATTTTAACAGTTAAAATATGAGTCAGGATCAAGATGAAAAAGTAGATCGTTGATGAACGATGCAGATTTGTTGAAGGGAAGGGAATAGTAAATGCAATGTACACAATTAGAACTATGACAAAAAGACATCAGCTATAGTTATTAGTTGCAAAGCAAACAAGTCATATAAAAAGTTGTCAAAGATATAGAACTCAAGCAAAAAAGGCATTTTCAAACATTAAGATGCATATCTCACAAGGGATAGCAAAAACAATGCAAAAATCTTGGCCAAAATTGTGTTTTTAAATATGAAATTTCTCTTAACAGCCAGGATCTTTCAATTTAAGGACACTTCCACATTATATAGAACCTATCCCTGATGCATGGATGGTGAGTTGTGTTGAATAATAAACTGGTCCATAAGAAACTAGAGGCAGTGGGGATGTGGTTTTTAAGACAAATGCTGTGAACACCATGGACTGCAAAGAAATCGACGTGGAAGTCCTGAGAGATGCAAAGTGTGAAAGATCATTAGTCAAGAAAATATGAAGCCGTTGCTCACATTTCGTTTTATGTCACAATTTAAGCTCATGGTTCAGTTATTCTATTTATCTTTTTTTCACAATATTTGCACAATTTTTGGAGCATCTTTTAGATCTTTACCATTGAGAGATAAGCAATAATAAACTTTTCAACTTCAATAAAAAAAAAATGCAAAGAAGCTACAGGTATCCAATATGACCAGGTTATGTTATCTTATCTTGCCTTATAAGCAAGGGAGTTTGTTACCTTTTTTTTTTCTTTTTAAAGAAAGTTGAACTTAGACACATCTCTTAAAGTAAAGGCAAAAGTCATTTTGTTTCTGTTTAATAAAATGATTTAAGAAAGAACATAGTTTTTCTCAATTGAGACTCGCGAATTACTTAAAGTGAAATAAATTGGCTTGAACTTGACAAGGGTATTTGTCCGAGCCTATAAACCACATCAAATGTGTTTAATGTCTACTTAGCAAAAGGGCCAATGTTGTTGTATTTACCTTCTTTTCTTTTTTTATTAAATAATGTTCAACACTCACATAGCACTTCTCCCCACAGTATTCAAAAATTCTCCAGCTTCTGCCATTGCTCCAGTTTCATCGGACATGTTGCCAGGATAGGGATCTAGTTCGTCCCTCTGGTTTTGGTAGTACTGGACAAGGCCTCTCAACTGATCAAGCTGACCTCTTACTTCCTTCAGTCGTCTAAGAGATGTAAAAGATTACTGATATATATCTTTAAGCTAATCTATTACAAACTAATAATTCAAGCATCTAGATACCTTATCTTGCCTGGATTTTTTTGTACATTTTTAATCACATAATTTTTAACAAAGATCTTATTAATATTTTTTTCTTAGTCTATTACTTTCTTTTTTAAAAAAGCGCTTTACTTTTTATTTTTCCCTTCAAAAGCTGGCTTAGGTAAAGAAAAATAATTCAGAAAATGACCTTAGCTTTTCCTGAACTTCTGACACCATGAGGGGATCCATGCCTCCAGATGCCTGCTGCTGATTTGATCCTTGTTGAGCTAATCGTGCAAAAGTAGCCATAGCACTGTCTACAGCATTTGAGGTGGGTTCAGCCATGTCATTCATACACGCCTGCAGGTTGGGTGGAAGGCTAGCGTCTGCAGAAGCACCTGCAGATGATGGTAGATTTGACAAGGGATGAGGCGGTAGGGCTGCGATTGGTGCAGAATGTTGCTGGTCATGTTTTTGCTGCTGTGATCTTTGTGGAGGCGATGGTGGTGGAGGAGGGAGTGGTCCATGTGCCTGCTGACGAGATGCTGGTATATTTGATGGTCCAGGTCTCCAATTTTGGGAATTACTTGAAGCTTGTGGCAAAGCTGAGCCTGCAAAATACAGTTGTATCTAAACTTGGCATTGCTTTGATTGCGCTTTGCTAAATTCAGCATTAGTAAATAATTTTTTTTTTTTTTTTTTTGCCTCACAAGTTAGATAATTGATATTTAATTAACTAATCTAAGGTAGAAAAATGCATTTATAATTATTAAATTAAAATTCCAAACAATGCTTATAACTCACTTGCGACTAACCCCTTTTCCTCTTGCAGACCTGCCTACCTTGTTCACCAGTTTTGGGGGATCAAGATGTGAAAAATGGGGGATTTTCACCAAATTTGGGGGGTCATCATCCCCCCGTGCGCCTCAAAAAAAAAAAAAAGCTGTGAGAAATAAGTAGTCCCTTGACTCCCTGTTTTAGTGTATTCTAGAGGTTCACATAGTGTGCCAAGTAATATAATTAATGTTCTTCTCTGCAAAATCACATTTAAAAACTAAAAAAAAATAAAATGGTAATAATATTTTTTTTTTTAAAAAGCTGGAGTCTTTCTCTGGAAATTAAAAGTGAAAATGAGTATAAAAGACAAATTTAGATCTAAGATAGATCTATCTATCAAAAATCAAGATAAAGTTTGAAATGTGAAGGATCTTAAAACCTTCAATTTTTTTCTTTTAAAATAGGAAAAAAAGAGTGTTGAAATCTTGACTGTGATCCCAATCCCACCTTTAATCCAGATTCTAGATCAGATTTGTTGTAAGATAGGCCTACACCTAATAAAGCTTATTTCCCTAAATTTCAATTCATTTTCTATAAAAAAAAAAAAAAAACAGGTCTATTGCAGGCCTAAATTTTTGGCTGTTTTTAAATTAGGTATGTTATTAGTGCATCTATTAGATTATATTTTTCTATTCTAGTATCCAAAAAGACCGGGCTTTCTGTTTGGTATCTTGTTTACAATGGATGATCAATGTGACACATTTGTAACAGTTCTCTAGCAGTAAAAAAATGGATACCGGAAGTGATAATATTTCGGGATGTGTTCATTTAGTGAGGTTTTTATGAGAAAAAAAAGACTAGTGAAAATCGATTGCTCTGTGTTCTTTTTGCGGGATTTTTAACTGAACATGTGGGATTGCGGGATAGAGGCAAAAATGCGGGATTTTCCCGCAAGATGCGGAGTTGTAGGCAGATCTGCTCTTGTTATTCCCTCCAGACTGAGGTCTTGATTTAGTGCTACTAAATCTACTACTTTGAGCGTTTCGTAGATCTTCATTATATCTGGATCTAGATCTAGGTCATCACTGGAATCATTGTGACCATACTGGCCAAAACTCTACATCATTATCAGAAAATTCTTTCCAGATTTGTCTGCCTAAAAAAAAACAGACTAAGTCTATTCAGTGCCATAATCACATTAAACCTAGATCCAGATCTCCATCTACTTCACAGATTTCACTAATTCTGGGCTGACTTTCGGTTCTGCAACACAGGTTCTAAATCATTTCATTAAAAAAAAAGAGTTCCGCAATGACAAAAATGCGATTCAGAATACTGACGAAGAAATGGTTCAAGAACAATAATGTTGAGGCGGCCAGTTCTTTGTGCGATTATTATAGGTGTTATAGAGCGGTAAAGGTAAAAACCACAAGGGATGTGGGCACCATCCACCGAGAATTTTTGGGTTGCCCGCAACAGATGCGGACTCATCTCAAGTGAAATAACCTTGCATTTTTCACAAGAAAGTCAAAGATTGATTACATAGTCTGAAAACTAAGTTTTTTTGATAGATATAAATCCCGTATCACTTTGTTTATTCGGAATGTTCCAACATGACTTTCCAAAGAAATTTCATTCTACAAATAGAAGTCGCATTGTTTTTTTCCCCACCCAAAAGCAAAACTTCATTACTAAACTCCCCAAAGATGTTTTAACAAAAAAAAAAAAAATACATGTATTGGAATAAGACTTCTTTTGCTAGTATGTTTATAAAGTCAATGGAATATCATAAAATGTTAAGATGATAGTAAAACATCCATTTTGGGCACATACATATAAAATAAAAATTCATCAATTAATAAAAGCATTTTTCAAACTAATATCTTCCGAAAAGAAAAGATCCTTTATCCAAGCATTTGCTGAGAAATGATCTCACTTAATTTCATTCAATTTTTTTTCTTTCATAGCTTTTAAAATTAAGAGTCAACTTTTTAAAAAGCCCACCATTATTTCTCAATACATCCAGAGGCTGAGAATGAATCATCTGCAATTCTTGAAGAAGCTTGTTAATTCCAGACCTTTTGTTCTGAAGTTCTTGTAATTTGTTCTGCAGTTGCTGACGGTCTTCATCTACTGACTGCACAGGATTGGAGCTTATATTTTTTGAAGTGTCCGAAACCTTTTTTAAATTAAAAACAAAAAAAAAGAACTACATATTAGCATATTGATTGCAAGATACTAAGGATTATTATATACAAAATATCATTTGAACATAATTTTGAAAAATAAGTTTTAACTCACTGACTACCAGACTTTTTTTTTTCCTAATAATTCCCTGTGTACCAGACATTTCAAGGGTATTATCAAAAAATCACTGTGCATTTGTTAGTAAAGATATACCTATGAAATTTGTACCATACTTTTTCAAGATAATAAAGATTACATTACAAAAAAAAATTTTGGATTATATGTCGTTTGATTGATTTTTTTGGATCTAGATATTAATTTAGATTTAGCTCCAACTTGAGGCTGGGGTTTAGATCTAGACTTATCCATGGTGAGGCTCGATTTGCGCCCAGCTTTTCCTTCCCTCTACCAGACCTGCCAACCCCAAATTGTACCTGAGAGTAATCCATACGCCTATTAAGAGTATTTTGGACTAGTTCGGGGTAATTCATGGACTTTTTCGAAAGGGGGACGGGAGCGGCATCTAATACAACTTACGTAATGGTCAAAACCAGTTATATATAATATATATATATATTTTTTTTTTTGTTTTGTTTTTTTTTGTTTTTGTTCAATGTTCCTATATGTCAGTAAAGACGAAAGCCATGATATTTTGCAGGATTTGCATTTAAATAATCAGTGAACTAGCTATTTCTAACACTTGAATTGAAATGAATGTTGTTTGTTTCCACAATGGATATGATTTACTGCATATTTAAATTGTTTTTAAAGAGCTTGCAACCAATTCTATGAAGACTGGCCCTAGCTAAACTGACTTTATACTTTATTTGCAGGGCAATAACCCTATCCACAAACACACAATCTAAATACTCTAGTTGAAAACAAGAAAACGGAAAAACTATTTTCAGTTGATGATGCTGATATATCAGCTTGGGTTGTTTCCCTTTTTTTGCACTTCAATTGATTAGATTGTGTTACTGTATTACTGGGGGGTTTTTTTGTTTTTTTTTTTCTAATAGCAAAAAGTGTTGAAAATGCTCCTATTTCTTAAATGTTCAGATGCGGTACAAATCATGTATAATGTTCAATGTGTTTACGTCTGAATGGGCTTTGCTCTAGATCCAAGTCCACTAAGTTGATCTAAGACCACTATCAAATGCTGTTAACTCATTCTACCCTGGTCAAGCACGCCACTTAACTAGGTCATGGACTGGCTGCCCAGCACAGAGCCACTCCCACTGGACCAGCTGTTTTTACCTGTGTTCATGGTTATTCATGTTTTGTTTTTCTGCCGTAGTTTATTTTAAAAGTTTTTTTTTTCTTGCTTCCTCAGGAAGTTTTTGATAAAGTTTATTGAAGACATACATAGATACTTGTAATACACTGGCGCTCATTTGTAGAAAATACATGAAAAGTAAAGGTAATGTAAGTGAGCCATCGATTACAGCAGTAAAAACGGTTAAAAAAACGAAGTATTCAACAAAATTATGATGTCACTGCTAGAACTGTAAACTAACGCTATTGTAGAAAGTCATGTGATGAAGACCCTTTCATTTCTTCACTTTATAGAAGAGCTATTTGTAATGAAAAGATGATAACGTTGTAAACGTACGTAGCCGAGTATAGTCGTGCTTGGTCCAGAGCACTGAACCATGCTGTACGAGATAACTCGTGCTTGGTCCACAAAACTAGGTCAAGCTGTCCGAGCTATCTCGTACATAGGGCACAATGAGTTAATACATCTAAAAATTTGAGTTTGACGAAGATAGAAATAGATGTGCCTCTTGATCTTGTCTAGAAAGGGAAGAGAGAGTGAGTTAGGGAGAGGGAGGAAGCAACCGGGGGGGGAATGAGAGAGGCAGACAGGCACAGAGAGAGAGAACGAGAGGGAGAGTCAGAGAGACAGGGAGAGACACACACATAGAAAGAGCAACAGAGGGAGACAGCGAGAGAGAGGGGGAGGGGGATAGTCAGAATGGGAGAGAGAGAGAGAGAGAGAGTCAGCGAGAATGAGAGAGAAAAGAGAGGCCAAGAGTGA
>BLXT01000976.1:2795140-2806396 GCA_019648995.1 Plakobranchus ocellatus
CCCCCCCCCCCCCCTTTAAATAGGTAGAATAAATTAGGGAATGAATGAAAATCTCTATAGCATAAATTTGTAAAAACAGCCTGAGAAAGTATCAACATCAGAGAATATCTAAAGTAGCCATCTATGGATAAGGGGGAATGTTTGTAAACCTGAACATGTAAAAGAGTTGCTGAAATAAAACATCTTAAATTTACTGCATGATAACATGCCTCTTGAGTAGGCACACCAGCCAGCCTGAAGCCACCTGGAACCAGGGTATTATCCAGCTCTGGAGATCTCCTCATTGTCGCATTTTCTGAAGTATTTGCGTTGGCAACAGCAGTCACTGATGTTGCTCTTAGAAAAGTACCGCCTTCCCTGTGATCCCTATCTTCTTCTGATTCCATGCCTAGTTTGCTCTCAATGCGGGGTCGTGATTCCTGGGAGTTATCCTGGAAAAGGAATAAAAGCAACAAAATTCTGAGTTAAATCAGAGGCCTACTGCTAAGCCATAAGTTGCACATGTTTACTTCAAAACATTCTCTGAACTTGGATCTAGCCAAAAAAGACTTTATAATTCATATATCATACAAGGAGAAGATAAAAAAAAAAATGTTGGAGAATATCTCAGTCACCTTTTTTCTTTCTAAATTTTAACAATATTTTCTATCCATAATCTCTAATACACACTCTACGCTTTTACCTTGTATAAAATTTTAGCCTTGAAATTTCAATGTATAAGTTTTTTTGGGAATAGTAGAAAAAACATGCTTACACTTGTCTCTGAGTTTTCAGTTTTCACTTCCAAATCCACAGAAGTGTCATCATCAGAGTCCTCCTTCACTTCAACTCTTATTTCAGGCCTTGCCTGAGCCTGTGACCTATCTCTTTCCTCTTCAGATCCTCCTTGCACTGGCTAAAATAAAACAAATAAAGTGATGAAAGGGCAGATCTATTGCTTTAATCTAGTTATATAGTATAGCAAAAAAAAAAATACAAACACCTACTTGAAATGCAAAATGTATACATTGAAACCACTCACCTTTAAGCTTCTTCAATTAAAAAAAAAAATTGCCATTTTCAAGATAACCCACGGTGTGTATTCAACAGATTTCAAAATCATTGCTGCTCCTCAACTTTCAAGTGATCTAGACATCTCCAAGAATATTACCCTGGACCTCTGTCTACAACAGAATAAGACTACAGGTTTGGTTTCCCATTATGTGCTATGTGCCCTTGTTACATAACAGACATAGTACAACCTTTCCTTTTTATTTTTTTGAAGTTTCACATGACAAATTTACGAGGTTTTTACATTCATCAAGCCTTCAATGTGCCTAAAGAAAAAGATGCTAAGTTAAATTTGATATTCAACTTACCAATGTATTTTGCAACAGTCCTCTGTATCCTTGCTCTTGCTCTTGTAAATTTCTGATAAGTCTTCGTACTTTTTCTATGTCCTCTGCCTTTTTCTAATCCAAAGAGAAATAAAAAAGATAATTGACACACACAACAGAAATTTCTCTCAACTATGTAAAAAAGTTATATGATGATGCTATGTCAAACAATCATAAAAATGTGGCATTTTCAGCTAAATTCAGGTAAATCTTCTATGCCTAGCAGTCAATAAACTGCATTAAAATCGCTACCTTTGGTTTACTATCTATGCTTACTTTCCTTTTTACAATACTGAACTGTTTAAAGAAGGAAGAGCCGATGTTATATATTTATATGACGCCGGTCTATCGAACACTGCGGCAACACATAACGTGTAGTCGGCAGTGTGGTTTTTGCAGCCCGCTAATGAGAGTTTAAAGTTGATTAAAAAAACTACTGGTGATGTTAAAAATGAAAAAACAACTTTCAAAGAATGTTTTTAGGGTGGTCAGATTGACCAGAATTGGTATTTAATTAAACAATACTATTGCAAAATCGGGAATTAATGTGTGTCACTTTTTGATGCGATTGGGAAACAAAAAATCCAAATAAAATTTATAAGCCCACAAAAAGGCACAATCTTGCTTTTGCTGTTTCTTTACATCATAAACAATGCATAACACATAAAAACCCGCATAAATCATGTTTCATTTATGATAATACACTAGGTGTCCAAATCAAAGCATGCTATTTAGGACATGTTTTTGGAATTCACCTTAGGCAATTCGAAAAAGATAATTGCAACAGAATTTGCATTTATCATCTTTTTTATATAACAAAACGGACATTAGTAAAAGAAAACAGGTGGAACAATATCTAGGAAATTCGATTGTTAGTTGGCATCTAATGAGACACCAGCTAAAACAATATGTAAGCATTTAATAATTAACTATCGACTGTTAAAAGAAATAACTTTGAACTGAAATAGAAGGGAAGGATCAAATGATAAGACAATGTTCTGGCCAGTCTGATGCAAACCAATGAAGGCTCAAAAAACCCAGGATTAAAAAAAAAATGGCCATTTCTTTACAAAAGAGAGTCTATGATTGTAGCAGAACTATCAAAATTGCACATCTTTAAATGGTTTGAGAGTAAAAAGTGAAAAAGAAAATGTACGAAACTATACAAATATAAAATCTTACTCGATCTCCAAGTCTTTCCATGCTGTCCAGCATTGAGCGTGCCTGCTTCATGAAATCTCGTATTTGCATTAGTCTTGCAATGACCTCATTACTATCAGGCTTGAAAAGAATAAGGCAGAAGTTGTTTGACATAATGAATATGAAATTCTCAGAATATTATTTACTTTCAAAAGGTTTTTTCAAAAAAAAAAAAAAAAAAAAAAATCAGTCAAATCAAACAAAAGCTTTGAATAATATTTTTTCAATCAAGGATGACGACAATGTAAGAACTACAAACATCCCTTACATTTGATAAAACTCAAACAGTGAGCTCCAGTGCTTACCTTTAAATTTACTTCAAGGGAAAATTTTATCATTTAGATACATCACAATGATTCTTTATTCTAAAAGATAGTTTGAGAGCACTGAACTTGCAAAATTTGTAAGATACTATTGAATCTACTTCAAAAAATAATACAGAGCCATGATTAAAGAGCACAGTCTAGAAGATCTTTGATCAAAAAAGAAAAAATTAAAATCACAACAAAAATGTGCTCCCTTTTAGCTGTATTTCAAATACTTTCATGTAAATAAAAAAATCTAAATAGATAATAAGTATGCAGTTTCCATAACAAGGCATAAGAAGAAATAACTTGAGAAGGGTTTTTTTTATGTAATAATTTACCCTGCAGTACTATGCTTGCCCTGGAATTTTTTTTCTATTTCCACTGCAGACAAACATTAGTATGTGTATTTTGCTTCAGTAACAAAAGTTGCTACCGGCAATGAAAAGTTAAAGGCAGCATTACCTCCTGGTCTCTGTTGGTATAATCCATATTGTTGTTGCGATTAGTGTGACGGTTGTGCACAGTCCATACTTCATTATCCGATTCTGCATGATTAAAGGAGGTATTGTGCAACCTTCTTCTGTGCCCAGGAAATGCCTGCCTTTCATTGTTTCTCTCCCCATCCGTGCTCACTTGCTGTAAGAAATTAATTTACTTCCGTTTCTATCATGAAGACAGAGAATAACTTATCGAAAGTCTTAACTCATGGGCACATGTAATGGTAGCAACAACTTTATTGGGTTAACTGAGAACAGATTTGAGAGGAGGAACATGATGGCCAAAGTCTGATTCAAACGCGACACCTAAGGAAGAAGATATCATGAAGTTTGTTCTACTGTTAGATCACTTTTCACTTGATTAAATCCCTGTTTACAGTGTTAAGAAATGTGACCCATCATACAAAATGAGCTACTTACCACAAATTACCTTAAGAATGGTATGAAAAGCAAAATATTTACAACAGTTAAGGATATGAAATATATATATATATACTTGGCCTTGCATCCTTTTTGCTTAAAATATATTGCAGGCAAGCAACCCATTTTCCATGGGCGGGTCACAAGAAATAAAAAAAACTCTTGTGATGTCAATTTTTTAAAGCAACTTCTAACCCATTTAGATACAGGGGGGGGGTGAGTCTATGGTTAGAATTTTTATATAGATCTAGATTTAGTAAAGATTCATTTTATCTAGATCTAGAATTTCTAGATCTACCTAGATCTAGATCTAGATTAGAGGTCTAGATTTTTATCTACAATCTCTAGGTTTAAGTTAGGAGAATCTGGTTTTAGAATCTAGACTAGATGCAATAAAATCAGGTTAGAAGGTAACCACCTAAGTTTTAGATCAAGATCTGGACTGCAATCTAGATCTAGATATCTAATTCTTCACCATAGATTCCACATTGAGACAACACTAGAAACTAGTTAGGAATCTGTAAGTTTGTTTCTTGACTTAAGACCCTGTAGCAAAGCAGTTTAAGATAAGTAGGCCTATTTCATTAACCAATGAAAACACTCGATATAATTACTTTTGACGAAGAATTTTAGCCTAGGCTAGGCTCCTCATCAAATCCAATGGTTTAGAACTTTCAAAAGATAGACCAGAGCCTACTTGAGCCTATTAGCATCATTATCCAATTCATTTAGGTAAGTTCACTTCCAGTGCACAGGGTCAACAACTTAAAAAAGAAATTAGCTCCTGAGATCTTTCTCTGAACCTCTAGGAATTGGCGGACCTGTCTATTCTTACTTCTCCCGAAAGTTTCTGAAAATTCTGACAGTTAAATAGACTATTACCAGAAAAATATGGGCATGGGCCAACTTCTAATCATGGAAATAAGAGTAATCAACAACACAAATGTGCCTGTAATACATTACTTAAAGGGCTTTGGTGTGGGGATTATTCCTATAGTAATTTAAATAATTGATTTAGACAGTGATTAGACAGGACTAATTGTGACAAAAATAAAGGGAAAAGTGTTAAATATTACAAAAACAGGCATTGTAGTGAGAAAATCTGAGCTATTTACATCTCTGAAAACTGCAAAACTATACCAAATGTATCTATTTTACGCTCAGGCAAAGACATACTTACATCTTCCATGTCACTAAACGTCATATGCTGCTTGAGATTCTCCAGTGCTACTCTCTGAGAAGTGGGGGTTCCTGGTGCTAACTTTGTCCTTGGATATGATGATGGGGCATGGTGCCTTTGATCATGGGGTGGCGAGTCTACTGAAAGAGACTGCTCCCTTTCTCGCTCAGGGTTACCTTTGGACTTCTTGCGACGTTTTGAGTCACCTCCAAGGTTGGTAGGTCTCAAGTCAGATAGGTCCTGCAGTAAAGCAGACAAATTATACGATTTATTTCCTTTTTTCTTATTTGATTAACATAATTCAAAGAAATGTGCATTGTTCCAAAATCAAGATTTTTTCAGTACAAAAAAAATTCAAAAATTTTTTATTTTCAAGGATTTCTTGGAAATGCCTTCATAGAACTCATAAAAAAGTTTTTCAAAAATGTTTTTGTGACAACATTACAATCTCAATTTATGCCTAGATCACACACACAAAAAAAGGAAATTTTCATAGCAAAACAAAACCAATCACTTTAAAGATGAAAGCTCCTTTCTTTGGGAAACATACCCAATTGTTGATTCTGATGTCACTGGGTAAGCTGTTTAAGCTTTGTGCATCATCACGATCTGAACTCACAGACCTTTGCCAGTTGCTGCGTCTCTTTGGCTCTGTTTTGCCCTGCTTGTTGGGCTGAAAACCTCCTGACGCCATTAACACTGAGTGAAGGAAACATTATAAGCAATAGAAAATTAGGTAGAGAGTAATCAGATTCAAAATCAAGGTAAATTTTAATTAAAGATTTACCCCGCCTTGATCTATGATGGCTACTTTGCACTATCAGAAATTGAGGTAATTTCTTTTCACTGGACACTTCAACTTAAATGAACTGCACTGAAATCTTTTTAAAAGGAAGCAAAAGAGTAAAATTTAGTCATTTCTCTGTGCAGAACTTTAGTGGAGATGCTGTTTCATGTATGCAAACCATCAGTAATTTTAACTTTTCTTTCATTTTAGATTTTGATTTTAATTTAATCATGAAGATCCTCAACTTGATTTGTTTTGTATGACTGCTACAGGCAATATAATCATTCTTTCATGTGCAAATATTGCAAAATGATATAAAGTCTTTGGGATTAATAGTTGTACAAACACAAATCCTAACCATATCTTGGTGATAGGAATGGTAAAACTTTGTAGTTTTCAAGCGCACACTATTTCAATGCTTTAGAAATACTCTGACAATCACTGGCTGTGAAAAATGAAGATTTAAACTTTACTTATGAGGTCTATAGAGCCAACAAACTTGATTTCTTTCAAATTTTTCACATAAAACTAGATTCTAGATAGGCCTAGAGATTTGGGTCTAGAATTCTCTCCATCAAGGTCTAATTGACCAATTAAAAAAAAAGAAGCTCTATTTCTAAAAATGTAGGCGAGGTTTCCATTGAAATGAAATATATATATAAAGGCTACAAATCTTAGTGAATACCATTTCTAAGAAAACTTTTTTTAGGCTGGAAGCTGTATGACTACATCTAGAAATGTCTACATCTTGGTTTCCTCTAGATCTATCAAACAGGTAATAAAATTAAATTTGAATCATGGGCCTAGATCTTGATCTAGGCCATACATGGAATTTAACTTTCAATTTTAACTTGACCATGCAGATCAAAACTTCACATAACCCTCTCTGACTCAATCTCAATATTCTGACAGGCATGAACATGCAAGATGTATAAATAGCTGTATCATAGCTTTGTCTTCTTAGATCTAGTGTAGAAATCTAGATTTAGGCTCGTAGTTCAGATCCTAAAGCGGGCTTTTTGTTATCTGCACTACCTGAACTGAAGTAACTAATTAAGGATCTAAAAATCTAATCCTAGACACGCAACGCAAGGATTATTCTATCCAATCTTGCGGATCTTACTTCGACTAGATCTAAATCTAGATCTAGACTCAAATATTCAAAGCATGCACTCCACTGAAATCAAAACAATGAAATTCTGCAAAATCATCCAAACGTTTTGCACTAAATATAGTTTATTTGCATTTACCGAAAGACAAACTAAGCCGTTTGCTGCAAAACTAAATTCGATGCAACCAATCAGGTATTTCTAAAGTGACGGAAAAGAAAATGAAAAACTTTTATAAATTCTGACATGTATGGATTTGCGGCTAACAGTTAGGTAGCCATTTTTGACGCTGGCGAATTGATTTGGTGAATCTTGATTTACTCATCCAAAACTTTTGTAACTACGTCTAAATTTAAAAGATTGCACTTTTAAAGCCATACGCTACCAATATTTTCACATCAAAATATGCTCTAAGTTAATCAAACTCAATACTTATACTTTTTCTTTAACAAAATAATATGAACTATTTCACAGAGCGTTATATTATTAATGGTGTATCTAATGCAATGCGAACTATAACATAATCCGCGAAAGTTGATAACTCCACAGCATGACGCGAAAAAAGATCATGCTTAGGCGAAAACAAGATTATTTTTAGGCTTTTTCCGAATTTGATCAGTGACGCTAGCCATTTCCAACTCTTGCCCGGTCAAGACTACATAGGTTTTACTGTTAGATCTATTGAAAAAAAAAATTCAGAGTAGATACAGTTTTAGCTTTACAATTGCACTGATTTATTCATTAATGTCGATTGCTTATTCATTCTAAAGGTTTTTCTTAATGTATGATCAGCTTTTGAAGTTTCAAAGTTAGATCTACGGTTGGCTGCTAGGCCGACTAGTTTCATTTCGATAATAACAATTAAGCAATTTAAAGATTAATTTTCGATAATACCACATCAAATTAAGCAATTAAAAAAAGGTTCTGCGCTCTGATACATGTTTCTAAATCTAGCCTAGGGTATCTCAGGGTGAATTACGATAGGCTCCGATTTATTTTACAAAGCTATCTTCTAAAAGATGAGCTAAACCGTTGACACCCTAAGCAAACGTTTAAGCAGAAATATGTAGTAACGACTAAGTGGCCCAGAGCCCAGAAACCAAGAGATGGCTGGTATTAATGACGTTGCATGGCAACAAGGCAACAAGTTAGATCTATGCCTACACATCACCTCAGCGTATAAGTAATTAAGCTCATCTTTTCGAAAACGACTTTGCAAAAGAAATCAGAGCGTTTGTGATTTACCCTGAGACACCATAAGCTAGATTTAGAAATTTGCTTTAGTGCGTAGAGGTCTGTTTTTATTCCCGTATTTCATGCTTCTCCACAGTATTATCGAAATGGGATCGGTCTGCCTTGATAAGCAACCATAGAGCTAACTTAGAAACCTAGCCAGAAATGAAGGAAAAACTTATATTTGTTAAGGAATTGACACTAACGAATCGACTTTGTGCAATTAAAATTCTAAAGTACTTTCACTTTTATATCTGATCTAACAATATCATTTAAATATCCTTGATCGGTCAACAGCTCGAAGCGGCAATCACCACTATTCAAGTTCGTGAAAAAAATAGTATGTGCACCAAAGCAATTATTTTAGAATTAAATTATTCCCATTCCTTGTTAATGTTACTAGACGTGTATCTCCTGCATTCTCACATAACATCACATTTTTAGGTACATTTTTTTTCATTGTCTTTTTGGAGAAGATCCAGATTCACACCCATGTCTGAAGATAGTGAAGAACGTGGCTCGGATATGTTCCTTCATTCCAAATTTTTCATTTTTTTTTTTTTGTTATTGCAGTGGTGCCTTGTTCTTTTAGACCTTGGCGTTTGCTTGTTCTGTTCTTTGGTCTCTCTCGTCAGATCTCTGTTTCATCGACTAAACTGTTTATATCAACTAACTTATTCTAGTTTTTTGTCCACGATTTTTTTTCTGTTAACTTTCTGTCTTTACTTATCAAAACCTTATTTAATTTTTCTTTCTCTGTGTGTGTGTGTGCTTTGCTTTATTTTTGTGGTCCGGCATTGTATCATTTTCGTGTTTTTAGTATGTACCTCCATTCAGCAGTGTTTGCATATTTTGCATATTGACCATTATTTAATATATAGGTTCATTTATCAGAGTATCTTCGGCGTATTTTATGTTTGTGATATTCTCCATATTGATGGGTATGCCATTATTATCTAATATCGCTGCCATCACAAAATTCTTGTGAAGAACAATGGCGGCAGAATGCATTTTTTTTCCTAATTCTTCTTTGCATTTGAAAGTTATTTTCGCCTAACTCAGCTGTCTTCTGTCCATGCCGCTTTTGTATGTGCACAAGTATCACAAGAAGCTAAAAAGAGATAAAAGAAAAAAGAATAGGTAGTGCAGATTAAAACCCGACATTTCTAGATTCCGCTACATTATAGGATATTCAAACTTCTTATGCAGAAAACAATCAGGAAATTCCCTTTAAAAAAATCATTGGTTGGTTCATTCTCAACCACCCATCCACTCTCCTCCCCTCCCCACCTACAACCATACACTAATTTCAGAATGGAAAAACAAAATGAAAACGTCACTGCCTTTGATACATTACGCTCTAGCTTCAGAGAAATTTTAAAAAGACCTTTAAATAGCAATAAAAGTTAAGCGTGAAATAAAACAATTCTTTCATGCTACAATATAGATTAAGAATGGGTTTCGTTTTAAATGATGCTGTCTTGTTTATCAAATTTTCCTAAAAATACATATTAAAAATCGAGTATGGGATCATTGTTTGTATTTTGAGCTGTTTGGATTATCAAAAAACCTTGATCTGACTTATGTAGACTCCGTTTCTTTGGCTTAAATCACTGGCAATACATCGAGATATTGACTTATTACAAATCTAGATTAGATACTGTATTTTAAAATCTATACGTCAATTCCTTTTTATCATTGCTCACAGGGCCTACTTAAAACAACTCTATACAAAACAATACAAATGAAAATCCTTTTTTTTTCTCAACATTTTTTTTTCATTACAAAGGTATAACGCTTAAAAATGTAGCCCATCGTGAGAAAATATTGGAAAGGATGTCTATAGAATAGAACGTCGAAGTGTTAGCCTTCTCAGCCTTCTATTATAATCTATCCCTTTCTTAGTTACTTTCTCAGCCAAGAAAGCATAATTTATTTTCATCCTTTTC
Source organism: Plakobranchus ocellatus (assembly GCA_019648995.1). Taxonomy (NCBI): domain Eukaryota; kingdom Metazoa; phylum Mollusca; class Gastropoda; family Plakobranchidae; genus Plakobranchus; species Plakobranchus ocellatus. Next base: position 2,805,200 of record BLXT01000976.1, read on the forward strand.
TACAAATTCAATTTTACAATACAAAAATTATGCTGGTTTCATCTCAATGAAAATTAAAACAGATTATTCTCTTTTTCCCGGCATAATATCAGCAACATCGTTTCTAATAGAACCGGATTCTTTTTTTTTTTCTAAAGCTGATTCAAGGGAGTTTCTAAGGCCGTACAGATACATGTACTCATTATTTACTCTGCTTAGAATGGAAGTGCCATTTGCTCACATACATAGGGGAAGTTGAACACTGATTATCTCCCCAAGGAAAAGGCCTATAACTACTACACTCCAACAGCATTTTCTGGCCGTTGTAAACAAAGTTGTTATCCTGAGGGAAAGGGGAGTGATGAAAAACTTAGTATCCTCGGTTATCTAAAATATCGAGTTTTGATCTAAACGCAGTAGTAAAAATAAATAAATTATTAATTTGGAATTAAACGAATTTGAAATTTCAAGTGTGGCACAATGTCTGGAAACTACTATTTTGTTATCGTTGGCCACCAAGACAATCCGGTGTACGAAATGGAGTTTTCGCCACCGAACAAGACGAACGAAAAGGTAAGCTTATCTTGAGAACAGATCCAGTATGATAGACGATGAAAGTAATTTCATCTTTAACATAGAGTCAAGTGACGAAAATTGGATCAGTATCTAGATCTAGACCCCCTCGGGACCAAGGCTTTCTGGCGCTTTTTCGTTTGTTCCCACCCCGACTTTTTATATAGCTGAAGTTTCACTCTCCTGCCCAGTGAACTCACTATCGGTCATAGATCTAACGACTAACGAACAGCTACTTCCCTACTGCTAAGGCTACACTAAATCTAATGACTATATGAGGGGAAATCCTATCCTACACTAGATCTAGGCCTACTTGAAAGGCGACCACCGGTCAGACAAGGACAAACAGAAATACAGGGACGATAACGAAAACAATGTGCCCCGATCTAGGAGCCTCGCTCGGAATAGATGGGAGCACAGATAGCTTATGACTAAACAGCTTACCTTCAAGGAGCTCCGCTCGGACTTGGAGAGTAAGCGATACAGGTGTGGAAAACAGTACAGACAAAGCAACAGATGAAAAGCGTCCGGCCTCCTTCAACTCCAATCTCAGAATCCCAACCGTTTTTCAACCGTGATGTCATGATTGACGCCATCCCGTTCAGGCACTGTGCCTAGAAGCACACCGATTTTTCCGACATTCAC
>BLXT01000976.1:2833489-2852989 GCA_019648995.1 Plakobranchus ocellatus
CCCCCCCCCTTACGGTACCCCTCCCTTCTGAAGTTCTTGATCCGGCCCTGTTTTTCTTTGCGTATAGAGCAGGGCTAAGCTTGGGACAGACTAGACTGGCATCAAAATTAAACTTGACTTTAATTTCATTTCAAGTGTTTATTTGAGCCAAGCTCAAGTACACCAGTTCATAGTTTGAAGTAGGTGTCTACTAAGTTTTTTTTAGATTATACTATTAGTATCTTTTTGTTGCTTTAATGTCTAGACCTCAATACCTCAATACTTTAATTCTTTCCTGTGTTTTGTGTGGTTTGAGGCTTTGTCCACATAATCAGCTATGGGTGTTGTAATATTGGCATATCACCTATTAATATCCCTTTCATTTGTGCAAATTCCTTGTAGTTGTGAATTTCTCTGAAGATGAAATTGTGTCAAAATCTTAAAAAGCTTGGATGACAGCATGCAGCCTTGGCTTAATCCTCTTTTGATACCAGGTAGATGTTTTTCCATTTCTAATTCAAATTTCTGCCTTTTGGTGCCAGCTTGAAATTTGGGATTAACTACACCGTCTATACTATAGCCAACTATAGGCCCGCATGCTTTTGCTCTTTTTCATATGGTGACATGATTAAAAGCATGTATATGACATATATTTCTTTTTGAAGCTCAATGAGCTTTTGTTATTGTATGTTGAAGAAAGAAATTGTACTCTTAGTGTCCCTGATTGCGTTTGAAACCAAACTGCTAACTTACTTCGCTTTGTTAATCTTTCTTTAACATCCCTGAGATTAAGACGTATGAGACATGAAGCTAATGGTCCGAAAATCCTCACATCCTATGGCTCTAGATTTTATGGGGTTAAATTTAAAAAAAAAGTATATTTTATTCAATTCCTTATGAATGCGTCTCATGCCATGCGTATTGTTTGCAATACATATCTTTTCTTTATGTGAAATATGGTTGCAGAGTACGATATTGCATTACGATAGCAATTCACGGCGAGATGCAGTCATTTTCCTTTTAGGATGGCCGGTATCTTTTCTTAACAGATATCATCTCATAGAAATGAAAATGATGACCGCAAGACAAGAAAGATAATAAGCAATGCAAGGGCAACCTTTCTCTGCAGACGATACGCTAGCTGTAAATTACAATAGAGAATAGTTATTGCACATATATAGAGTCAAAAAAGATCTGACAATGACAATATTTGCCTAACCCTCGCTTTCATCTGAGAACACATCCTTTTGAAAAAACAGAATTTTTTCAAAATGGCATTCATCATTTATTATGTTGGTTATAGCATAGAATGTTGGAACATTTCAAAAAGCGGGCAAACTGTACAACCTTGTCAAAGAGGCCAAGGGACGAAACGCGTCATTAGTTTTGAGAAGAAAAAAAAAAGACAAAACAAGATGGTCAGGTGTGGACAAGTAAGGTGACTAAGTGTTAATACTCTGGTGGAGAAAATCATGAGTATGGTATTGGGCCGCAAGTGGCCATATACTCACTAAGAAAATGTTTGATACCTTTTGTCAGCAAATATGTCCTAAAAACTGTAGTTGCCTCTTTATTGTGGATTTGATAAATGACCTTTCAATATTAATGTCCCTCAATATTGATTCATTTGACATTTTTTTTCCGTGCACCATGTCTTCACCATTCTTCTGGTGAACCACATTTCTACCTGTTCCATTTTCTCAGTATTTCCTTGTTTATTGTTCATATGAAACCTACATCTGAAAAAGAAGATGGAGAAGTAGAAAATGTCCACGAAGAAATAGAAAGAGCAAAAAGCTCTCTGAATTCCAGAATATCATGATATTAATGAGAGATTCAATGCAGAAGTTGGAGTGAAAGGGTGGAAGATAATGGCCCAGTAGCATCTAGAAATAATGAATGAACGGGGAAGTAAGCTTATTGAAAGATGCAAAATCAATACTTTTTTTCCCAGCGCAAATACTTGGTATCAAAACATCTTTGGCGATATTGGACATGGAAGATCCTGGGTGACAGAAATAGAAATAAAATAGATTATATTCATACTCAGAAACCTTTCGAAACGCCATTAAAACTTCCAAATCCATTCCACTCATGTGTAAATTGAAGAAAAAAAAAGACAAAGATCAACCCTAGATCTACTCAAATCTAATGGAAAAACAAAGAAACAAAATCGCCGTAGTCATAAGGTACAAAATATCACCTTCAGACTCGAGGTGGAGAATAGAAGTCAAAATAAGTATTCCCTTATTATTAACTCCCCTGAATCAGCTTACCAAAACAAGGAGTGGGATTGAGTTTTTGTACATAGCCAGTCCACAACAAAGTGATCTCAGGCTTTCAAGCCCTCCTTCAGGCCAGGGCGCCGGTGGCAGGGCTCGAACCCGACAGACAGGTCCCTGCAGATCTCAGGGCGGACTCGCAAGCCACTGAGCTACCGACGCCCCCACCAAAACAAGGACCCGGAGGATGATTGCTAATATGTCGAGAAGAAGAGATTAATCTGTTTTAAAAGGGCTTTCCAAGGTACGGTTTTCCGTACGGCTTATTAAGGCCGCTTTCGATGGTACGGTGCACACCATACGGCTTTCCGTACGGCTTTTCCATTTCCATGACTACAGTATTGGAACGGCTTTTGAAATCAGAAACCGTCCGGCAAATTCTTCTCTTCCTGCACAAAGTTGTTTCATTGAATAAAGAAACAAAAATATACCACAATGTCTGTATATCAAGACTTCTTGTGACCCTGCTCTAAAAACCCACATTTTTGTTTTGACAGGCCAATCCTAGAAAGACTTGACTTGTATCGGCTTTCACTTTACTGTATTGTAAAAAGGAATCGTTGTAAAAAAAAAAAAAAAAAAAAAGTCTAGATGGTTAGAGATTTCTTGATAGATGCATTGTGAAGGTGTAGTATTCACAACCTTCATGAAATGGAAAGGCTTAATAATATGTGTGAATGTGATAGAGAGAAAGAGAGACGGAGCATACTGAAAAGGGGGTAATTCTGTCCAGAGATACCGGTATGAAGAAAGGCTTAAATAGAGATGGGGGGGGGGGGGGTGTTTATTTTTGTGTGCACATCTATTCCTTATAATGTGATATCTAGTTTTTGAACCCTCATCATGTCTCGCTTTGGGCTCAAACTGGAATCTGCTATTAAGAGAAAAAAATTGAGAAAGAGAGACAGACAGACAGAGAGGGAGAAGAGAGAGGAATAGAGAGCTAGAAAGAGAGAGAGAGAGTGCGAGAGAGACAGAGAGGGAGAAGAAAAAGAGAAATAGAGAGCTAAAGAAAGAGAGAGAGAGAGAGGGAGAAGAAAGAGAAATAGAGATCTAGAGAGCGAGACAGAGAGGGAGAAAAAAGAGAAATAGAGAGCTAGAGAGAGAGAGAGAGAGAGAGAGAGAGAGAGAGAGAGAGAGAGAGAGAGAGAGAGAGTAAATAAGTTTTGAATCGCAAGGAAACAATAAATATTAATATTTATTCTAAACAATTTCTTTCAAACTTGGCAACGCACGTAGATCGATAAAAATGCTGTGAAAAATATTAACTTGGATCAAAAGTTTTTTAAAAAATTCATTTCTTTTTTATAACCAGAGAAAAAAAAAGTATAGACAGAGCGCCATTCTCACGTTACAGGTCTGTATAATTTTTTTTAAAATCCTCGATAGAAATAGGCGTAGATTCTGAATCTGAAGTCAGATTTAAAAAGTTTTGATTTGCAAACTCCTCCAAAGAAGAGCCCTGCTCAAAAGCCGTACGGCATTGCAGATAAAATCCGCTCCAGGAGCGAAATAAGCCGTGCGGCTTATTTACTGTACGGTGTTTTCTTTGGCATGGAAATGCTTGTAGGCCGCAAAGAGAGAGAGAGGGAATTTTTTAGTTAAAAAGGGCTTTCCATGGTACGGTTTTCCGTACGGCTTATTAGCCGTACGGTATCAATACGGCTCCAACCCCCGCTCCCCCTCCCCCTCTTTGTGACCTACAAGGATAGTTGTATTCTTAAGCACCGTGTTAAAATTTGAAATACTAACATTGACGCCATACCCGATTTAAAAAACAACAAAAAAAAAACGATCTCAATCAATGTATTTTAAGAGCATTTAGGAACAAAATAGCAAAATGTAAAAACAAACCTTTTTTAATTCTACATGGCAAAATCGAAATACATTTTCTCCACGTTTTATTTTAATTCACATGAAAACCGGCCTTCTAAAAATTTCTCTGCAGCTAGAACTTAATTATTTTTCAGGAGCAGATGCTTTTCAGATTGTTTTTTCCGGGTTCTTCAATCAATTATGCTATGGGCCTGTTCCGTTTTTATCAAAATGTTTAGGGAAAATTTTGAAAAATTTGTTAATGAGTAAACAAAGTATACAAATACCACACTCCCAGAAACATATAAATAAGCTTAAGGATCCTGAAGATGCAATGGTGGTTGAAGGAAATGAAATAAACATAGTTTTAAAAAAAGTACAAAAAACAACTCAAACTCATACGAACAACATAGACTATACATAATAACGTTTCGCCCTTTATGCTTTATCAAAGATATCTTATTTGTGATTGTCATTTTTTTACTTGATAAAAACGTTGTTACGTGTACTCTGTATTGTTTAATTTGTTCTTATAACAGAGTACGATAAATCTAGAGCGCTTAGTGGGCGATAATTCTATGCGTAATAGAACGGCAGCGAGCTTTCAAAAGGAGGGCAAGATGCTTGGCCGGGAGTTCTGGTACCCGCACTCAAGCCGTTAGCTTTCACTGTTCACTCAGCTGAGCATCGTTTGTAAAGCATATTATTTAATTTCCAAAACGGTTCACTCATGCTGTGCTGTTGGATTTACAATCAGAAAACATGACGAGGACAACATAGCCTTTCATCATTTTTATAATACCATTTTAATATCAGTGAATTAATTTGTAAACAACATGGCATAATAGGGCTTGCGCGAGTAAACGAAATTTAGATCTATTGATCCATGTTCTTTTGTTTTCGTCTACTCGATAATGGCAGTATGGGTGGTGAAACCACATAAAAGGGGCAATTAATGAGTCTAAATATAATTTTTCTTTTTTAATTTGTTAATCAATTTTTGCTCTCTTAGTGGAAATTTTAGTTATTATTCAGTTTGTTCCTAGTCGTAATTTATTCATTCAAAGTCAGTAACACATTCATTCTTAGAATCCCTGCATCCACTGCATTCAACCCATTGATTGCTAAGATTATCTGAGAAAGCGATCCAAAAATATATTCACAACCCTAACATTGCTGGTGCATGTTGAGTAAAAACATTTTTGAAACTAAAAACAGCAGCAATAGTAAAAGTTGTCGGTTCAATACCGGATAATAGAATTAATAGTAGTAGTAGTAGCAGCAGCAGCAACAGCACCAATAGTGGCAGTTCGTTGCAGTGTAAGTAGCAGTAGCAGTAAAAAGTTTTTTTAAAAATACAAGCAATAGGGCAACCAAATGGACGGGTACTTTGAAAAATATAAAACGTGTAGGTAAGTAAAAAAAAAAAAAAAAAAAGATAGATGGATGGATAAATAGATAGGTAGAGAAACAGACAGACAGATTGATAGATAGATAGATAGATAGATAGATAGATAGATAGATAGATAGATAGATAGATAGATAGATAGATAGATAGGCCCAGATAGATTGAGTGATTAATAAATGGATAGATAGGTAGATAAGTAGAAAGAATAAATTAGATTAAAATCGGAAATTCGTTGCGTTTTATTATTATTATTAATTAATTAATTAATTAATTAATTAATTAATAATAATAATAATAATAATAATAATAATAATAATAATAATAATAATAATAATGATGATGATGATGATGGTGATGATGATGCAGATAATGATGATGATGATGATGATGATGATGATGATGATGATGATGATGATGATGATGATGATGATGATGATGATGATGATAATAATAATAATAATAATAATAATAATAATAATAATAATAATAATAATAACAAAGTCAATTTCCTCACATTGCCGATACAAACTGTCAATAAGTTTTTTAGGAAGGGGAGGGTCGATCAAAATTAGAGAGAGAGGGGTTATATATATGATAATATGTGCCGAAGACTAACAGCTGTAAATGATTATTTATAAGTGGAAAATGTAATCGTTTCACATAAATAGAACTTTCTTAAAACCTACTTAATTAAAAAAAACAAAAAAACAACAACAACAACAAAACAAAACCGATAGAATAATATTGATATCGTATAGGAAACGCATTATATTTAATTTTCGTGTTCGTAAATCACATTGGGGCATGCTAAGCAAGCAATAATAATGCCTAACCAACTTTATGTTACTAATAAATTGCTGCTAGTGCAGACTGCCCGCCCACTGCGCTGCCCTCCTTTCGCCCACCCAGCGACTTGGCGGTTTTCAGCACAAAAAGCATTGCCGCCATGTTGTTGGCCAGTTATAGTGAGCGAAGAGGAGTTTGCCGAGGTCAGCCACGGCAGTAAGCTCTCTTGATTTATCCTGCTCTGTTGTTCTTATAGTTTGAATTGATAGTTGTTTTCTTTTACTATATTTAAATAAAAAAATTGTATGTATCTATCTAATCGGGATTTTTTTTTCACTTTTTTTTCATCGATGCTGTTATAAAATCTAGATTTAAAAAAATGAATTTTCCAAAAACAGATTATGTAAAACATTGAAACCTGCAGCAATAAACCAGCAAATGATCTGTTAATTAGCAGAATGTCCTGACTGTTTTTTACCTTAAAGTTTGTACACTCTATAGTGAGGCTGGATCTTGAAAAATAGATTTTTTTCCACTATCGAGTATACCTTACGGAAGATATACTAATCTAGACGTGTAGATAATAGATCTTGTCTAGAGGTTGTCAAAAGACAGTGGCAATATTATGAATATTTCAATACAAATCAGAACATCCTCCTCCTAAAATACAACCTCCATTTGATTGTTTAAAATTAAGCATATTAGTAAATTAAAAAAAAAAATAAAAGCAAAAACCCAAAACAAACAAAATTGGGGTATGAACTCCGAGACAAATCTTATTTGAAGATGATAAATGCTTTAACACAAAGCCTCACAGAAACAGAGCCAAACTTGATCTCCCTCTCTTGGGTAACAAGGGGAGACAATTTGCATTGACTAGCACCAATGCCTATTGAAAAGGTCATGAAGGTCACAATGATATCGATAGTAAAAGTACCCGTGCTTATACTGCAAATTGTAGGCCTAAGCTAGGTCAGTTAAAGTACCCGACCCGGTCTACTAAGACGGGCAAGCGCAAGCCTCTACTTATCTCTCTTATACACAACCTCTAGCTATCCAAGCTTTCAAGGTATGAACATCGCAACCTAAATCTAGATGACAAAATGAAATATCTGGGTAGTAGATCGAGATTTAAATTCTAATCAAGATTTGGATTAAATTTGTCAGAACTTTGCTTCTCTGTTGAAAATGGTTATCATTAAAAATTGAAAGTTTTAATTGCTACAGAGTGACGATGTATCAGTTAACGGGTCCTTAATGGCTACAGAGTGATGATGTATCAATTTGACAGGCCGTCGATTGCTGCAGTGCAGAGTACAGAGTGACGAGCATAGCCATTTTATTTTTGTTCTGATATATATCTGTTACTCATGCTACTACGTGACGTTATGCCCAATATTATGTTGCGATTTCTGATTGAATGACTTTATTCAAATACAACTTCTTAAAAGTAGGCTACTTTTTCCATACATGATAAAATCTAGCACCCCAGCTTGTGGTGTTAATAATCTTCTGGGTAGATGTAGTGCTGCAAGGCGTTAGCGCCTTTCACTGAGGGCCATTTTTTGTTTAATCTTTGAGGTATGTAATGAATTGTTTTGTTTTTGTTAGTCATCAACCTCTCCTCCCTCACAAATGTTGGGACATCGTCACACAATTATCAACCTCTCCTCCCTATAATGGTGTGACATCCTCACACAGTCATTAACCTCTCCTCCCTCACTAATGTTGCGACATCCTCACACAGTCATCAATCTCTCCTCCCTCACAAATGCTGCAACATCCTCACAAAGTCATTAGCCTCTCCTCCCTCACTAATTTTGCGACGCTTACACAAAAAAATTCTGTATTATTTACAACAGTGCTGTAATATAGTGAATATAGGGGATGTAACTTTGTACAGTACGACATTGAGAGTGATTGCCTGTCTCAATTTTTCCCGAAAGGCAATACTACTGTTTTCTTTATATTTTGTTTAAAGGCCTCGACAAATTCTGTATACAACTTGTACTGCCGTTGAAGAAAACTTTCCATCTTTCTTGCAATGATGAATGAGTGAATGTGACTTGACTAACCTCAGACACCCAATATTGTATCTATTTTAAAAGCGTACAAATATATATAAATATATACAGTGAGGAAACGGGGTACAACGATTGGGACCTATATTTTAGGCTCTCCTTATGGGTAAAAACTTGCGTGCACTTTGCAGCATTACCTTTCAGTAACAATTTATATCTAATCTCGTTTAGAATTTAATCTTATGAGCAAAAATCATGGGTCCATTTTTAATTCGTAGATTAAAAAACAAACAAACTATATAACTATATTATACTATATTATACTATATATATATAACTACTTCTGCCAGTTACAGGTCGCTATCCTCATCTACGACAAGACAAAACTAGGCCAACACTCAAGTCTGGGGCATTGACTTGCATAATTGAACTAACTCTACCAAATAAATTGTAAATATCTTCTATGTTTTCAAATAATAAAGTAGTTTTTTTTTTTTTTACAACATTATTACATTTTATTAGTACTACTGACTTTATCATCACCGGTCATTGACATGATATTTGATAGTGAGAACTGGTAGCATTCTACAGCTACTTTTTTACCAAGAATAGGTCTGTAACCAACATTAAGAACATGTACACATAGCATCCACCAACCCTACACATTTATAGTATTTGTAAACACTGAAACAATGAGGCAGAGCAAAATACTGCCCATCTCACCTCATCAGTGCCTTCTCATAGGGCCACACATTACACCAATTACACCATGTCTGCAGGGAAGAAGCCTGGGAAATTTCTGCGGTATTTCACTGGTTGATAATTAAAGAGATTACACGTCATCCACAAGATTGAGATATGAATGATGAAGAAGGTCTTTGACTTAAAAGCAGGTCTAATATGGAAGCAGATATAATTGCTCCCCACTGGAATGGGCTGGGTCGATTATTGGGCTTGCTGCACCTTGCAAATTTTCCTCATGGTCAAGTTGTTGTATTGACGTGGTGTGGGAGTTAGATGAAAACCCAATCGACAAAACCAGTGCTTAAAACCCAACCAAAGGCCCCACCCTTTACCTGCTGTTCACATATCTCATCTGGAACATAAGAATAACTATAGTAAACTAAAAATCAACAAAGTATGAAATAGTTCAATAAAATGAGAATGAAACGGTCATATCACTAAGAGAGATGTAGGCTGAATGAGCCTACCCACATCTCAGACTGCACAAGAAAAGACCCAGTGATACATTGATCATATCACTTTCATGCTCAACACAAAATAGATGAAAAAGTATTATAACTCTTACGTTTTTCAGACTGCTAACAACGAAAAGTTAAAAATCTGATCATGTTTTTTTTATTTAATAATAAATTATTCAATAGGAAAACCATTGTTTAATAATGATGTATAATCCAGGTCCAAATCTAATTCTCAGTTTTCAAAAATGTTTTCTACATTTGCATCTCTTTCTAGCAAATCTGAATCTAAATTAAATCATCTATTTTGTACTAAACTTTTGGTAAGTTGTAATCTGAAACTTAAATTGTGGCCTACTTTTCCAATCCATCAAAACTAGATGCATTTCTTTGCGCTAAGAAGGTCTTCTTAAGAAAATGTAAGCATTCAATATTTTATATGTAAAAAGAAAGGAAGCAAAGAAAGCAGTATTGCTATTACTTAGAAAAAAATCATTTAATAACGCAACATACACACACACACACACAAATAAAAAAAAAGAGAAATGAATTTTATACTGATGAGGGAACAAGGTCATCTTTAAGCCATAAACTATTGCACCATTCTGAGACTTGATGAGAGAAGAAATGTTTAGATCATACCAATCAAGTTTAATTCTTATGGAGATGGATGTAAATGACTATCTCCATTAAATTTTGCTTGGAGATAACTGTAAAAGTCTACCTCCATGGAAATTTCTGTGAAGACAAAATTACTGGGAGGAGATTTTGGGCTATTTCAATGATATTTGAAATGTTCAAGATATGACCTTGACCCCATTCGGATTGGTCTCAAAGACATAGGAATCACTTTTGAAAATTTTTGTCAGATCCGATCGAGGGGAAATGATAGTATTGCAAAAAATGATCATTTATACTAAGTTTCACTTCATGCACAGAGCAGATGTAGTTTTGGAATGGTAATGAACTTCATATGTTTTGCCAAGAATTTGTAATGAAGATAAAACTTACACACTCACAAAATATATATCAAAACATGATAAAAAAAAGGAGAAGAAGTATGATTGCCAATTTTGTTTCGCTATTATCATTTAAGGGCTTGTTTCTGTATCTCTTTAATTCCTGCCTTTCATACAGGGTGAACATATAATGATTTATTATTATTATTTGTACTGACTCTTGCTTATTGTCTGGACAGGTTGTAAAACAAGCATACAAAGTGATCTGAACTGAATGAATGTTGAACAGCACGAAGCAAAATGTAAACGGTAAGAAACTTTTAGGAATCTTATCAAGAAGAATTTTGTCATAAACGAAGTTGTTCATTGTCAACAAATATGTTAGTCTTTTAAAGTCTTAGCTACACTTGGAATCAGCAATTACCTTTTAAAAAGACTGACTTGCCTACTCTTAGCTGTGAAGTATTTGAACACAGCAAAGTGAGTTGTTTTTTTTCTTCAGTTTGAAGTCATCTTTCCAAAAGCATTCATTGATTGAATTATACAGTGAAAGAAAATAGAAGCAAGAACTATAATTCTGTGATCTTTTTCATGAAAAAACAATGTTGACAAAGAAAGAAAAGAAAAAATCTACATCATGGGATAATGCCTGCAAAGTTGCAATGAATAGACTTAAGCATGTAAAAGAATTAGCTCCTAGTAAAGTCACTAGTAAGAAATTTAAAAAACGTATGGAAAAACTGAAATGTACTCTGTGCAAATCTGATTCAATGGTTTTAAAGAAACAATGTACTCAAGAACATTTAGGAGATCAAGAACAAAAATGCAAAGCTGTGCCAGCTTCTTCAAGAACGTTTGATGGAGAAAGAAGACATCTGTATATTCGGCGCCAAGGGAGTGGAAAGAAAAGGACTGCGTTATCCCCAAAAATAACTCAGTCTTTTCAAGCTCAACAAACATCCTGTGTAGAGCCAAAGGCTCTTGAGCCACATTTTAACTTAGTTTCCCTAAACATGTCTTCCCATAGATTTCTAGCTACTGCAGATATTTTTGACCAACCCAATACCATATCTTGTAATGAGCCAGGAATTTGTGAAAATAAAAGCCTGCCAATATCCTCAGACAAAATTCAGGTCGAATCATCATGCCCAAAGGTTTTTGAAATTAAAGACAATGTCAATGCTTCCAAATGTGTGAATCAAGCTACTTTGCCCCTTTGCAAGCATGCTGAAACAATGAAAAGTTTGAGCAATGTATTTTCTTGTGCTTTTATGGAAGGCTTAGCTAGAAAAGCAAGGCAACCAAAAAAGTCTTCAAGCAAATTGATTGTCTTAACTGAATCATTGGATGATGGTGGGTCAAAAAAAATATCATCTGGGCAGACAGAATTTAGTGACTGTTTGAATGATGTGTGTTCTTCTTCATTTGAAGAGGAGAACAAACCAGCCAAAGCAAGAGAATTTGACCAGCATCAACCAAAAAGCATCAATGTCATCACTTTAGAAAAACTAGCAGAAAATGCATTGCAAACCATCAATGAACAAGTTTCTACCCCTAGAAATATTCTTAGTCAAGATAAAGTGAATACTGAGACTAGATTTGTAGAGAAAACTCAGGATGAAAATCAAGAATTCCATTCCAAGAGCCCCTGCTTTAATGATGATGCTGCACTAAACCAAGACTTGTTACCGCAGCCTATTCCCACAATGGATAGCATAGGTCATTTGAATCATCAGCCCCTGTATCCCATTATGCCATCAGCTGTGCCATGCATGCCTTTCAATCCTGTTGTGGCCTCTTCCTTATCCATAGCCCATCCGCCATTTTCCCCTACTGTACCTCCCTCTCTTGGTTACATAAACGGTCATGCTTTTGATCAGCAGATATCAAATTTTTCAATGTGTGGTAGTGCAACATTTTGGCATCCTCCAAGGTTCAGTGGAGCCTTCATATATCAAAATTCACCTTTTTCTGTGAACAATGAAGTTGACCCACATTTTGGCTTCAGAGGTCTTAACCCCTGGTAATAGGGAACTTGAGGAAATTTCCAATCATGTTTATGAACTTAAGTCTCTCCTGCTTTGCCACAAGCACAAACAAATATCAATTTGATTTTAAGTTAACTTTTCTACCCACAAATAGCACATTTTTTATTACATTTGTGTGCATAAATGATATTATAATTTTTGAGTTTGCGTGTTGTCTAAATGAATTTAACAACTTTATTTGTCACTTTAGTTGAAAATTTTATGATTATGAAAAATCTGGAAACTTTAAAAGAATGCATAATCATCAACACATTTTTGTATTATTTGATACTAAGAGAACACCAACATTTTGTTTATTCTTAAGTCAGGGAACATAATATTAATTAAACACATTATATTATAACATGTCATGTCATATCATGTATGGTTTAACATAAATCTTTAATACTATTAGGGAAAGTATGCCATGTATCACTAAGATGAAGAATATACATTTTGTGAAAGAAAAAGGCTGTAATTAAAATGAAGACAATTTGTGTGTTATTAGTAATGCAGACATTCACACTGTATTAAACATTGAAATAAAAGTTACCACATCCAACAAAACCAATAATGTTGAATGTTCTAAAACCAAATCATTATTGAAATGTTCCATATTGATTGAAGAGTGTAAACAAATTTTTTTTGTTATTCATTTCTGTCTTTTCAAAAAAAGTTTTTAAATGAGGGTAGATGCACCCCACTGTGAATTGAAGTAACAAAAAATTCACAATCATATTTTTGCATAATCATTTTATTTGATTTGATATTTTTGTTTGTGCCATGAATCTCTGAGCAGTTATGTTCCATTTTCATGAATTTTTTTTTCTGTATGAGAGCATTTTTCAAAAATATTGGAATGTTCCATATCGATTGAAGAGTGTAAACAAATATAAAAAAAAAAAAGATTCATTTCTCTCTTTTTTTTGAAAAAAGTTTAAAAATGAGGATAGATGCACCGTTTTGTGAATTGAAGTAACAAAAATTCACAATCATATTTTTGCATCATCATTTTGTTTGATTTGATATTTTTGTTTGTGCCATGAATCTCTGAGCAGTTATTTTCCATTTTCATGAAATTTTTTTACTGTACAAGAGAAATTTTCAAAAATATTGAAATGTTCCATATTGATTGAAGAGTGTAAACAAATTTTTTTTGTTATTCATTTCTTTCTTTTCAAAAAAAGTTTTTAAATGAGGGTGGACGCACCCCACTGTGAATTGAAGTAACAAAAATTCACAATCATATTTTTGCATAATCATTTTATTTGATTTGATATTTTTGTTTGTGCCATGAATCTCTGAGCAGTTATTTTCCATTTTCATGAATTTTTTTTCTGTATGAGAGCAATTTTCAAAAATATTAATATGTTCCATATTGATTGAAGAGTGTAAACAAATATTAAAAAAAAAATATATTAATTTCTCTCTTTTTTTGAAAATTTTTTAAAATGAGGGTAGATGCACCCCACTGTGAATTGAAGTAACAAAAAATTCACAATCATATTTTTGCATCATCATTTTATTTGATTTGATATTTTTGTTTGTGCCATGAATCTCTGAGCAGTTATTTTCCATTTTCATGAATTTTTTTTTCTGTATGAGAGCATTTTTCAAAAATATTGGAATGTTCCATATCGATTGAAGAGTGTACACATATATTAAAAAAAAAAATTCATTTCTCTCTCTTTTTTTGAAAAGTTTTTAAAATGAGGGTAGATGCACCCTTTTGTGAATTGAAGTAACAAAAAATTCACAATCATATTTTTGCATCATCATTTTCTTTGACCTGTGAATTGAAGTAACAAAAAATTCACAATCATATTTTTGCATCATCATTTTATTTGATCTGTGAATTGAAGTAACAAAAAATTCACAATCATATTTTTGCATCATCATTTTCTTTGATCTGTGAATTGAAAAGTAACAAAAAATTCACAATCATAATTTTTGCATCATCATTTTATTTGATCTGATATTTTTGTTTGTGCCATGAATCTTTGTTGAGCAGTTATTTTCCATTTCATGAAATTTTTTTCTGTACGAGAGTAATTTTAAAAAATATTGAAATGTTCCATATTGATTGAAGAGTGTAAACAAATATTAGGGGATACTCCCATTATGTTCATAAGAGTGACAACCAATTCATTGCAGGATTGATCTATTACAGATTATTTTCTTGATCTGTCATAGCTGTTGAGGACAAATGCATCCATATGTATGTAAAAGTGACAAGAAATTCAAGAGAGGTTTTCAATTGTCATTATTTTTATTTGATCAGTTTTGTTCATCTTTTATGCAATTTTCAAAGACCACAATAAAAAAGACATCTTGTTGATAATGTCTTTTTTTTTTTTTTTGCTTTGTTTCTGCGATGTCCATGAAAATAGTGAATAAGTTTAAGAAAAGAAAAAAGAATACTAATAAATAGACTAGCTAGTATATAAGTAGGATTATATGAACACCCTCTGATGCTATTTGATCTCCTGATGCAATCTCAACTGATGGTGAGTGAGCTGTATATCTAAGTTTACATTTTCAGTCATACTTATCTCCATCAGCAGGTGGTTCTTATTATTTTTTTTTTTTTTTTGACATTTCTCTTTTGTTTAAGCTGTTCAGATCTGTTTGAACTATGCAGATATAGTTTAAAAAAGAAATTAAGGTCCAATTATGTAAATTGCCATGATGATTTTTGCAGGCTTAACTGCATAGGAAAATAGTAATTGTTTCTTTAAAAAAAAAATTTTTTTTATTAAGTTTTGAAAGTTATGGTTTGGCAAGTTTTTCAGTTACTGACATTGACACAGTGTTATATATATTTTTCAATTTGTTTTGCATCTTGATTTGACAAAATTAACTTAGTGTTCCAAATTTAAATAAATTTTCATTTTTCCTTTTTATCAAAGGTGATTCACTTTTTTTGTTGTACCTCCTTATAAAAAACTCTTGAAAAATAAAATTGTATTTGGGGTAAAACCAAAAATGGATGAAAAACTTTGTGTTCGTGATCTCGCCACATTATTGTTTTTATCAATTATTATGTTTACATTTTAATATTCATTTTTTTCCCCTTAACATTTTTCAGCCTCTAGGGGCGTTTAACTTTTGTTGAAAATAGAAAAAATGTTTAATTTCTACCACACTCTGCATTGAATTAAACTTATTCTCACTAACTGCATTGTTTAGGCTTCTTGATATTTGTCTAGTTACATTTGCATTTTGAATGAAATTGATTATTTTTGTTTGAAACCTGTTGCAGCTTGATTGTCAATGAACAATTAAAATTACCAGTTATGGAAAAAACTGCAGGCCTATTTATCTTAATCAATAATGCCATGGTTGGTAGTGTTACACTCTCTGCTTTAATTTGCAAATTAAAAAAAAAAAAGAAATTGTAACACAAGTATGCATATTTAATATTAAGAATAGAATCTGCCTTTCTCTCTTATGTTTGATTGATTTCAGTTATAGTAGCATTTATTAATTATCTCACAGCTTGTAATATTTTCTTTCAAGCTATCTTTTTTGTTAGAAAAAAAATGATTCGAAATACATGTGGACAAAAAAATACATACTTAATAAAACATACTTCTCTGCCTGCCCCTCCCTCTTGCAAAAAAAAAGTCCTTTTTTTATGATTTAGAAGAACTTAAGTGAATTTTGTAATAACAATTATTTATAAAGACAAATACCATACTTAAGCTTCAGTCATTGAAATTAAATTTATAGACACATATTTACTTTCATTTTCGCTGACATAGGTGATAGAGTATTTTTTTTCCCCACAGACTGGTTTGAATCAAGACTTGAAGAGAGAAAAGAAAGCAACCTTGGAGTAAAAGTCAAGCATAAGCAATACGTTACAAAGTCATGCTGGTGTCCCAATTCTGGCATCGTCTTCTCAGTCAAAGATGGCAGCGACAGCTCAGACTTCTTTGCAAACTGAGGAGGCATATCACAACGTCTAGCCACTTAAGGGTAATAATCTTTGATGTCTTGAGATTAGAATGATTGAAAAAAGTTTATTGCATTTATTGCTTTACAAAATGCTTTGAGACACAGCCAAAGGCAATCAGGCTGTGTTCAAGGTTTCTCAAAAGGAAGCTTTATTTTGTTAAAAATTGAGAAAGAAAAAAAAAAACTGCAATTAGTTTCTTTGGTTCTTGCATCTTGATATCTATGCAAATAAATCAGTTAAGGCTTCATTCTAAAGGGCAAAAAAAAGCTCCTTTATGATGAAAAAACTCCACAACACAGTTTTGATGAAAGTAAGATACACTTTGGCTCCATCACATCCGCCATAGCCAAATGAATGCAGCATTGATAGTGTTAAGTCTATTATTGATGCTGCACTTCAATTGGGTATGCCAGCTTAAAGGTCAACTTCAGCGGGGCTGGTCAATTTTAGGCGGGCTGATTAATATCTCATATTTTTCTTTTTGCTCTCTTAAAGAAAAAAGGCTAAAAATCGGGGCCTTGAATGGAATGTCGCATAAACAGATTCTAGGAAACACATCACATAGGAACAGCAATGAAACTACACATTCATTCTCTGCCTACACCGAGATTTGAAAATAAATTTGATAAGTGGTGTATGAGTGAGGATGAGATTTGTTGGCGGGGATAGTTAGGTTAATAAATTTTTACTCTCTCTCTCAAAGTATATGAACGTGCATCAAAGTGAGTGTGAGAAATCTAGATGCTCATCTGATTTCATTTGTTTGTATCAGTTCTGAGATTGTAGCCACAGTGCACAAGCAAAATCCATCAACTCAACTGACACCTTTTCAACAAAAGAAATCTGTGGTTTAGTGGACCTATAGTGATTTCATGCTTTTGATAAAGTTGCAGCAGGTGGATCACTGCAAATGCTTTCCATTTCCTAAAAGAGAAAAATATAAAATATTTTTTTAACCTTTCATTTTTATTGACTTTTATTTTTATTTTCAGTAATCAAAAGTTGGAAATTAAACGGATGGAGGTATGAAAAGCTAAGCTAAAAAAAAAAATTAAGACTTTTCAGTTGGTGTTGATGCTCTATGCAACATGATAATTTTTTTTCCATCAAATTTTTCAACAGCAAACTCTGTCTTTTGAGCTTGGTGATTTTCCTGTAGAGCGCATTCGAAACTTCAGTATTATTGCTCATGTTGATCATGGGAAAAGCACTCTGGCAGATAGGTTGCTGGAGATTACAGGTTAGTAAAGCTTATCCACAGGGTCTTCCTCTAGCTTTATTTTCATTTCTACCTGTCTTTTTATTGGGTAAGACAATTAAGAATTTCTAATATTATTTGAAAACTATATCAACTATTTTTTTACAAATAATTACTATTTTATAAGTAGGTACCTCAAGCGCCCGCTTCGCGGCGGTAGAAAATCTCTTTGTGAAGGTGATCGTCGACTGAGACCGGGTTTTTTAGATCTCTATAACTTTTGATACACACGTTTGATTGAAACAAAATAAAAACAACTAAAAAGATTGACATTTTGTCGTTTTATTTATCAATTATTTGATATGTGTGCTTATTTTATTTTGCTTGTTTGTTTGTCTTGTTTGAGACCATAAAAACACAACACAATCACTCATTGGGTCGAGTAGGCCTAAACCCGGTTTTAGAGACCTTTACTTTTTGTTAGATCCCTCGGCCGTCAATGGACCGATATTAATAGAACTGACATCATTGGAACCGGCAGGAATTGGCCTTCACTTTGGTACTAAACACGTGACTGTCCATACAAAAATGGCGTTGGTAAGACGTGTGAAGTAGATCGGACTCGAGTTTTTTGGTATAAAATGTGGGTTTGGAAGAAAATTAGCCGATGTGAGTCATATCAAACTGTAGCCTGAAGTACTTTTGATATCATAATAAAACCAAATTTATCGGAGAAAGACTAACGGCAACAGTATTTGTGAAAATCTGGTGGCACCCAAACCACTAAAACTGCTCTAATATAGACCAGTGTAATGGAGGTTGGCAGCTGTGCCGAGGCGATAAGGTCGGCCCAAGCCAATAATGTGAACTGCAGACCAGCTGACGAAGAAACTACATCAGTTACAACAAATAATACACTGTTTGACTTTTTAAAAGGTATTTATACGTTATTATAATCAATATTGCAATTGGATTATTTCCTTTTTACCGTTAATGGTCACTTTAAACGGTGTGTAGCTTACCCTGTGTTTCGGGAGGTATCGTGATAAAAGTAACAGCCAAAAGGCAAACATAGATCTAGAAAAAGGATGCTTTTCGTACCGATAATCGCATTTACCAACCAGTTTCGGGTAAAAAACTAACATATTGATAGTAATATGGTATCAAGTTCGCAATTAAAAAATAAAACTGTAAACTTTTTCAATAATCAATATTCGAAGATCCAGACTAGAAACAGCGATCTTGAGGTGATCTGAAACAGTCGCTCATCAGACCCGACTTAGGAGATTGAAAAATTAGAACTAAACGTTTTCGCATAGCGATCGGCTTAGGAGATAAACAGCATAGCATGGTAATGACGTTACTAGCAGCTCACAATTTGCAATTTCTTTTTCTTTTTTATAAATAGCATTTAATCTGTTAGATCCAACAAGTCACAGTCTGCGGGATTTTTTTTTTCTTTTTTTCATTGTTTTCATCGCATTAGTTTTATTTTCTGCTTTTTTCTTGAACACACAATGGTAGAAAAAAATTAATATTTCACTTACTTAGATCTAGGTATTTTCAAGACTAAAATTTATTGAGAAATGTTCCTTTTTTTTTTTAACTTTTAATTTTTGTTACTAGATATCTAGTTCATAAAATACACTTATTATTTTGTTTTAAATCTATTTGTTGTAATTTTAAATATGTAAGAAAAGAATTTCAAAGTCTTTTGTTATTTATTTATGCCGTGATGTTTACTTGATTAACTGATTAAATTATTTATTTTTATAGTTTTCCATAGAAGATTATTTTTTTGGATATGGCTAGCTGAATATGCTGTGTGAGTGCATTTCCCCCTCTCATCAGTTTTTGTTAACAAG
>BLXT01000977.1:75853-88230 GCA_019648995.1 Plakobranchus ocellatus
AAAAAAAAAAAAAAAAAAAAAAGCTTGTACAATGTAGTACATAGCGCAATAATTTTGTATTGTAAATAAATCTTTACTATTGAAACAGTGATTTGCGTTGTGTCATCTAAGGTCAACAAGCTAGGCTTCTGCTGACTTCTAGATTCTCGTTTTTGATCTTCTAAACTTGTTGGTTTTGGAATTTAAAATGATAATGCCACAAGTTTGTTTTTTTTCCTTTAATCAATGAAACTCTATAAAGACGCTATTTCCAAAAAATGAACCGCACGATTTGAAGCTCGACAAGAAACGATGTGTATAGGATGTAATCTTAACCCTTAGTGAAGCCCGAGATCTCTCGTAAGCAGCAACAAGGGGGAAAAATAACAGGCGAACAAATGAAGGGGGAAAAAAACCACATTCGATCTTTTTTTAAACTCTTATTTCTATAAGATCAAGATCAAGATTTTGAGTAGATCTCTATATTATTTAAGAGATTATATTTTTGATAAGACCATCCATTTGTGGGGCACATAAAACAATAAAAAAATAATTCAAAAGAGATAGTGTTTATTGTGACTGTTTTTTGGGGTGTATGTTTCAAACTATACATTACTGCGGGAGCTAAGTAATAAGTCACACACTTGGTTACCCGCGGCGCGCTGTTGCAGGGGTGCAAGGAACCGTGTGCAAAGAACAGCCTATTTTTTAAAGTTAAAGTTTTTTTTATTTAGGCTACATTTAGGAGAATACATTCGCAAAACATGTAATTTTGGAAAGATGAGATTCAGTTTTATCTAAAAGAATTGTTGTTGTCGAATTTGAGTGCAGTAAATTTTCGTTTTCCATCGGTTTAAATCATAAAAAGTAGAAAAAAAGCTAAATTTGAAAGTGAGCAGCAGGCACTATTGTGAAGAAGTGCTTTCTCTCTGTAAAAGAAAGAAAGAAAGGAAGAAGAATTCAGGAAGTTACAAGCTTTTCAAATACCTAAATTCTCGCATCCTCGCAATCTCAATAACAACAGTGTAAAACAAATTCCTCTTTCTAAGGCTCCAGGCGTTTTTCCAAGCCATGCACTCCGAGCCACTTTAGCATGAAAATGTAAGGCTATAAATCTAGGCTTTCATTGCACACAAATAGATTTATAGGTTATCGTCATACTTATACTCTATAATAAATGTAACGGACATTAGCGTGAAACTAGACCATTGAATCTGGAGCACGCGTTACCACTGAACAGGCATGTAAACACACACATACACACCATACACCTCACTTTATCGATGGATAATCTTGATGAAGCAAAACTAAACTAGCACACGCATAAATTAAAAAATCATATGTCTCATTACTTCAGTGCAGCGATACACAAGCGTCTGCCCTCGCCACGACACCGGGAAATGAACACATACTCACGATCAATTTTTTTTTTTTTAATCACATCCCTTCACATTCAAATTGAGAAATATTTCTTAACATGACAAAATTTATGGCTCTGTCAGCTTCGAGGCCATGACATAGCCCTATGGAAAATAATACACACGCCTTACATCTCATTCACTGACAAATTTTTCCCCGAGGTATCATTCTTCTAAGCTAGGCAAACAAAGGACCTCTTGCCACTAATAGTAATAAAGCATGAGGCTGCCTCTAGGTTTACTATGCACATAAAAAATCCTCACCCTCCCCTATTACCACACGCCAGTGAACAAGCCCATTGCCAGATGGGAGGTGCGAACACACACACACACACTTACACACAGAGACACGCACTCAACGTTATAAGTCAAAATTTCAATTCAAGACATCCAACGCCAAGCGGGGCGTCGGGGACACAGTGGTTAGCGAGTCTGCCCTGAGATCTGCAGGGACCCTTCTGTCGCGGGTTCGAGACCACCGGCGCCCTGGCCTAACGGAGGGCCTAAAAGTAAAAGCTTTAGATCACTTTGTTGTGGAATGGCTATATATACAAAACCTTCCTTCCTTCCTAGTCCTACGCCAAGCAAAGAGTAGGATAGCATACTTTACTTATTATTGGTTACAAAACGAAGCTTGCGATGCAGGAAAAGCAAACGAGCACACTTCATTGGTTGGTCTAAAACTGGACATCTATGTGTGATATCGTGTAATCCATACCAAACGAGCCGATCTCTTCCTGGCCCTACGACTGCATAGGGGTGGAAATACACACACATACACACACCACTTTCCCGTCATCGCACACATACACACTTTTCACATAACATACACGCACAAACACATCCGAGAAATTTCTCTCAGGTCTACCAGAGGTTCGAAATTCCAAAGCATCTCATTAGTTCTAAAGATTGGACCATTCGGTTGATATTGCATTGCATCATTTTTGCCGCAGGCCAAGGTTGTGAACACACACCTACACACACATAAGTTAAGTAAACATAATACTTACCTAACACTGTCTTCGAGAAATTTTTCTTTCTCAAGGCCAGTCAGAGATTGAAACTGACAAAGCATTCATTGGTTATTCAAATAGGACCATCAAGTCTAAGTGTGCTTGTTATCATGTAATGTATGCGTGAAATAAGCCAATCACTACCAGGCCTTACCCTAGGCCACACACATAATTTATCCCGGTAACCTATCAAGGACTGAAAAATAACATAATAAAGCTCAGGATTGGCTGTTTTGAAACTGAACTGTCAATCATCTTTCTGTGTCTTAAGAAAACCCACCTTCATTCCATAACTTTTTCTTCTATTCAATATCGAAGAGAGTAAGAGACAGAAGGTAATTCACTGCTTGTGAAAAATATCTGCCTAGGAATAGATTATATAACACCAGATGCTTTTGTAGTCTTTGTTTTGGCCTCTGATTGGAAAAGCCTATTTTTGTATTGCCATACAAGAGGTGTGTTTGATGAAAAGAAAGAGGGGGTGGGGGCGGAGGAAAGGAAAAGAAAGAAGTACCCGTCGCCGGTTACTGATTAGCAGGTTATAACACAGTAATAAAAGTCGTGGACCAGCCGAGTTCTGCTGATTCTAGATGATGCTAACTGGGCGGGGTCAATAAGTACAGTCCGAAACTGTAGAAAACGTAGTTCGTTTATCGCAATTGATCCTAGATGCATCCTTTGTGAGGTACATGAAGTTAATACATTAAGAAATTATGTTTATTGTGAGTCAATGCTTTTGTGGGGTATATAAAACTATAGACATCAAAAGATTATGTTTATTGTAAGGCTAATACTTTTGTGGGGCATATAAAACTATATGCATCAAAAGCTTATGTTTATTGTGAAGCCAATGCTTTTGTGGGATATATAAAACTATAATGGAGTTAAGCTCAAACGTGTACGCCTATACAAATTGTTGTGGGGCGTCAATAAAATCCACAAAAATAAAGATATGTTCCTCCAGATCATGCCATTTTGAGTTCGCATATTTTAAAATCCCGAAGCTGTTTTACGGATTTAGAAAACGAAAATTTTTAACCCTATTTAAACCTTATTAAGTTGGCAAAACAAAGTATCGCAGGTGGGCATTTTAATAACAATGAACTTTTTTCCGGAGCTTTGTACACCGCATGTCAAAGCTAAAAGGGAAAAACAACATTCTTTTAAATGTTTGGTGCGCAAATTTTGTTTTCTTGAGAATATCTTAAAGTGAAATAATAAAAAGCAGCTATGTATTTGGCTAGTGCATCAAAATATTATACAAAAAATTATGTTTATTATGAAGCCAATGCTTTTGTGGGGGTATATAATATACATGTATATATATATATATATATATATATATATATATATATATGTATATACATATTTCAAGCGATTATGTTTATTGTGAGGCCAATGCTTTTGTGGAGTATATAAAACTATATACAATATATACCCCCACAGCAATGTCTCAGATAATCGACCGAAGTCAGGTCTGAGAAAGAAAACCCCACAAAAGATGTAAAATCTTTATATTTATATATATATATATATATATATATATATAATTTGCGTTGAGTCTAGGCTAAAAAACACTTTTAACACAAGTATCAAGATCTAAAACTAAGCTCAAATGGCATGACTTGGTAATAGAATCAAATCAAGTGTAATCAGCATACCAGGCTCTCACCAAGTGGTGACCTTTCTGCAGCAACTCCAAATTGTTCAATGATGCAGACCAAGTAATTACCACAGCACCAGATAAACAAGCTACGAGTCCCTCCATGCCAAAGATATATAAAGAGAAAAACCACTCCTGAGGCAGCCAGTTGAGATATAAGACCACGTCTACATAGACAAAAGAAAAGACCGAGAAGATGATCGAAAATTTCATAGATAGTTTGTTTCAAGCTTAAGATATTACCATATGTGACAGTGAGTATGCATATAATTTCATATATCTTGAGACCAATACAAATGATCCTTACAAAACTTTTGACAGACAACGTTCCCCTCTTCAAAATGTTTTTTTCAAAGAATTATGATAAAAATTCCAATACTTGCACTGAAAATCAAATTGCATATAATTCTTTTCAGTTTTTGCTTTTGTAAAGCTCACAGATATGTTTCAGAGTCTCAGTCTCTCTCTCTCTCTCTCTCTCTCTCTCTCTCTCTCTCTCTCTCTCTCTCTCTCTCTCTCTCTCTCTCTCTCTCTCTCTCCACAAATTAGATGCAGGGGCCAGTAATATAAATCTTTAATGGAAATGACAGTTTATTAAAAATGAAATCAATTAAAAATCCCTTTCAGCAAAGAAAAAAATATATAGTTAAACTTTATTTTCTTGTATTTAAAGACTGCTTTAATGAACTTGATACTTGGCCTCAACTATCAAAACATCATATCATTCAGTCCCAATGATTCAGGCCAATACTATACAACAGCATTTTAAAACTGCACAGACCATCCTCCTCTCTCACACACACACACAAAAACAAAATTTTTTATGCCCAATAAAGTTAAAGTCAATATCTATACTTAAAATTCATGAAAGTTAAGAAAGAAGGCAAAAAAAAAGTCAAAGCCACACACTGCAACACAATAACCTTCGTTAAAGCATTCAAAGATGCTTGGTTTTTGGGGGGTTTTTTGTATAGCCAGTCCCCAACAAGGTGATCTCAGGCTTTCAGGCCCTCTGTCAGGCCAGGGCGCCGCTGGCGGGGCTCAAACCCGCGACAGAAGGATCCCTACTCAAACCCGCGACAGAAGTATCCCTACTCAAACCCGCGACAGAAGGATCCCTACTGATATCAGGGCGGACTCGCTAGCCACTGTGCCACGACGCCCCACATTCAAAGATGCAGTTTGCTTCATAAGATTCTCGGGGGCCTCCAGTGCCAACTGCAATTTTCATAATGAATGTTTATTTCAACAACATTATTTACATCTACACTAAATAATTGTGTACTTTGAATTTTATGTTAAGTAAAATTCCTGAAACACTGAACAGAATGACTTCAAATTTTGTATGAAAGATTTGCTGTGGTGGTTTTTGTCTACAAGTCCAAATTCTACCTCCTTCTAATTTTTGTGTTTTTATACTGTTTCCTTAAAATTTAAATCAGATTTTTACAATCAGCCATGTTGCTAACATTTGAAATGTATAAATTTTCAGTGTATGATTGTTTACATTAAGGCCATAGAAATACACACATATCAATGGTTTTCATTTTGATATCTAAATCAAAGTGTCATTGGATCTAGATACAGATTCAAGGTCAAATTATAGCTTTGCTTTCATTCTGGGCTGTATTGTAGGTAAGCAAAGCGGCATCATTTATTATCTTGATAATTTCAATTTTAGATTCTAGATTCTGATTCATTGTTTGGCTATGCTGGAAGCAAAGTTCAAGACTCTAGTTTAGATATCTGAATGAAGGTGTCATTATCCAGATCTAGATAGGGCTGATTAGGCCTACAGGTCTAGATTCGGGGCCTAATTACGGCTTCAGATCCATGAGAATCTAGATCTAAACTAGCAAGAATTCATTACTCAAATAGCACTTTTATTGAGAGCTAGCTCTCGCTCTCTCTCTCTCTTCTGAATAACGGTGTAGTGGTTCAAGTCACCCATCCTATTTATAGAACGGGTTACTCAACTACTAGTTTCATATAAATATGTGTTTCATGTTCCTGGATGGAAGATTTTGTTTTTGCTGTATTTTAGTCTAAAGTAGGAAATATTCATGTTTCTATCTGTATTATTTCATCAAATGGAAAAAAAAACCTTCAAAATTAAAAAATCTTTAAAGTTAGACAGGATTTTACTGTAAGAATGATTTTCAATCATCAATTCAAGTCAAGGTGAGCTCATTGAGATACATTCTGTTACAAGCTTCAAATTGATCCATTTTTTTTATCTACATAGAGAATAAAAATGATCAGGGACTGGAACCCATCTCACTCTTTGTAGTTGCTGAGCGCAAAATAAATAATGAGTGGACTCCAGAGTATTTAAGCATTAAAATTTATATATAAATTTTTGTTAGAGGAAAAACTTAAAAACAATCCTATTTTTAGTTCTAAAAGTCCTTTATGGGGCTTGATCAAAACAAATCCACAGGAGTCTAGTGGACTGCTTGATTAAAGGACTGGGATTTCTGTTTTTGCTCTTATATCATATCTTACAATCGGTGTAAATAATTTTAATGTTTTATATAAATTTTAATTTTTTCCCCTATAATAAATGCTTATTTCAAAAGGTTAAACAATCCAAACCTTAGCTCTGAAGCAGTGCAGCTCTATACAGTTTTTATCACTATAAAGTTTGTAGAAAGAAATTTTAGGTTCTTTTTTATATAGAAATACTCAAAATGCAACTTTTAGTCCATAAAAACTGGTAGCAAGTCACACAATCCTCCCCTCTTGTTGGCTGTTTTTTGCATATCTTTTTTTTTTTTTTCCGCTGTTTCTGCAGTATTTTTATGTTTGAATAGCTTTTCTCACATTCATAACCCTTATCAACATGTCATGAAACAAAAAAATGTCATCAATTATTCTGATTGGCTACTTAGGTTTCTCCAACCTTTCCCAGGAGAAAAAAAAAATGACTGGGCAATGACAATGCGAAGATATATATATATTTATTAAAAAAATAAATAAAACTTACAAACTTTGATACTTAGATGGTGGTTTACAATAAAAATTCATTGAGCATCCGAATCTATTATGTCATCGACAAAAAAACTCAATGCATTAATAATTGAGCCACTCCACTCCACATTGGAACAACTAATGCAATATAATAGGACAAGGCAATGGGCCAATGGAAAAGATCCCATGGGCCTCAGGATTCAAATCAACAACATAATAATTGAGTATTTAAACTCTTAAAAAAGGAAAATCATGGTATATATTTGAGTTGAAATCACATTAAAGTACCAGCATTAGCATCATTAAGTTTTTTAAAAATTATAAACTGATTTCTGACCACTAAAGCATAAATTCTATTATTAAAATCACTTTCTGCACGCTTTTTTTTTTTTTCAGTCAATGAAATGTAAAGGCTGTGCTTTTGGCACTTCTAAACTACAACTTAAAATAATATGAGTCTACTATGGCATAAGGTAACCAGGATTAGTCTTTTTTTTTTTTTTCAAGCTGATACGAGATAGTTTACTACATCATTTTCCAAAAAAAAGTGCCGCTGTGAGGAAGCAAAGGAGCAGATAAAAAGTTTTGATTGAGACTGGGCATCAATACACAATTTCTCGCATGGTAGCCAAGTGCTCAACCAATTGCACTATTGCTTAACCAGCTGTAAATTGTAACAAGAAAAGTTTTGGATACTTCAATTCTTCTTCAACATGATCCATCAGATTATGAACTTCAAAACGAAAATTGTCAAACACTTGCTGATCATGGTCTAATTTCTATCAAAGGCATATTTATGAACTACATATAGCCAAGAACTGGTAGGAATTTCAAATACTAGAGAAAAATTTCACTTTTTATTCACTTTTTTTTTAAACACTTCAAATTTTTTGTACAGTCTATATTACAAGTGAAAACCTTCAAACCAAAAAAAATTCACCTGTTGGGAAAATCATCTGTCTTTTAACTTTTAAAATGTTTTTCTAAACACACTCACCTGGATCCTCCCAATGGCAGATACAGGTAAGTTGTGATGAATTTGTAAAGGCCTACGTCAAAATATCTCCACATGTCCGTGTAAGAATAGATCCAACTTATACAGCGTGGTTCAGAATAAGGATTGACTCCATCAAATCTCCCTAACTGTCCCGCAAAGCCATATATCACCATATATTTGATCATGAAGAACTGGCCGGCAAGATGACCAACGGCTAACAAAGCCCAGAAAGACAGCTTATTCAATACACTGTTAAGTGCTAGGGCACTAAAATACAAATAGTGCAGCGAAAATTCCATAAACAACATCCAAAAAACAAGGCGCATGAGGTTTCTGAGAATGTTTAAGCAGTTTTTTGGTAAAAAGGTTGGTGATAGCTCTGCTGCTGCAAAAGAAGTTTTGATCTGTAGCCTGAAATCTGCAATCCTGATAAGAGGTCCACGGTTAAATGATGGAAAATAAAATATATATAGCAGAGTTTCTAATAAGTATAAAAAGTTTAAATTAGTATTGCCTGTCAAAGTAGTTTCATTTGGCTGTGTTATGTCATCAGTGTTGGTTATCTTCTTTTCATTTAATGTTGTCTCTGAAGGAACACAAATCTTCTCATTTTGAAGATTTTTTCTCACTAGTTGTGCATTGTCCACGCCAAAACTAATGAGTTTCAGAATTAAAAAGCCAAGTGCAGAGTAATATCCTGATTGAGTTGCGGGTCCAATGAAAAGATCCTGAAAAAAATAATTTATATAGGTCATCGAATTGAAGTGATTTAAATTCATTTCCACATACTAATAATAATTTGAATCATCAATTTTCTTTGCAAGAGAGTGGATAAAAAAGAGATAAGGAATATTGACAGCTATTGATCTCATACAATTTTATCCTCTTTGATCAAACTATCTAATGTCATGCGTAATCAATCCAATATCTGTATTTTTTCTTTAACTACTGTGCATGCCTTCATTATTATACAAAGACTATCCAAATAAATAGACTGTATAAAAATTTTAATTGAACAATTTTAATGAGTACATGCATCTTTTTTTCTCCATTTTTAAAAATGGAATTACTATAAAAATTGGGCTGGATCAAGATCATTATCATGGCCAACCTAGAAAATATGCATAAATTTTTACATTAGATATACAGCGAACATAATAATGTCCTTATAGGAACAAGTTTAATCTGTTTTGTAAAACAAAAAAGAATATACAAAGGCAAAAAATTCAAGCAGTTATTTCTAACCAAGTATATACAACACTCTCATATTTATGCATACCAAGTTACAGACTATTTGTCCCTGTCACAAAACAAAAAAGTGAAAGAATATAGGACATTTGGGAAGATTTCTGTAATTTTATTTTTCATTTAATGGCACCCAAAAAATCTATATTCTATATATGATGTCAATAATTTATTTTAATGATCCAACATGGTGAATATGATCTTAACTTAGCAAAAATTTTAACTTTCAACCGCAATTACCATTAAACATTTCAGATCTTATTAAATTTCCTTTGCACCACAAACTATTTTTAAATATTTGTTCGTTTTTTGTTTTTTTTTTTTCATTTTGCTCATTGTCTTCTTCAGTTTACAAATATCAAATACAAAGTACTGACATGCTATGTCAAAAAAAAACTTTCTTATCACTACAAGAAACAAGAAAATAAGCCTTCAGAAGAAATGAGCGATATATAATGAAGGATTAAAAAGTTCTGCATGCTCCAGGTAGATCGAATTAATCTAAGTAAATTACTATCCCCATGAAAGGTATTATTGCAAAACACCATCCCACACCGTGATTATCCTTTGATACCAAATAATACAATTACAATACAAATTAATCAAAATTTTTCTTTTGTTTTTTTGTTATTTTTTTTTACCCATGAAAATTATACAATAAATGTGGTATATGAAGAGAATCGCTTCAGCTGAACTTTAATAATAAGCTTTCTAAAGATGTCGACAAAATAAGAAGCTGAATATTCAAGCCAAATTTTTTTTTTCTTTTTTAAAAGGCAGTATTTAACCTTTTCAGGATGCACCACTAAAATCATTAAAATTCCCTGTAGACGCAATGGGTGGACACTCTCTATTCCCTATGGACACACTAATTTGTACGTATTTTGAAATTTTGTATAAAATCATCAAGAATGCTAAACTCTGAGGTAACGCAGCAGAGGTCAGCGTCCTAAAGGGGTGTAAACCCTTGTAACCAAATCAGTTACCTGCATCCCAAAAATTGCATTTTGTTCATAATCAGAAAGGTGGTCAGCGTCCTGAAAAGGTTAAACTTACATGAACTTCTACAATCTGAAGACATATCAACTTGAATACTGTAAAATCTACTTAATTTCAAATAAAATATGACAAAGTTTTTTTGCAATTCTAATCATTTACAGATTTCCAGTTTAATTCAATATTCACTTATTCCTCTGACAAATAAAATTTACCAAAGTAATTTTAATTGAGCAGACTCAGCTTACCTCACGATATTGGACAAAAAAGCCAACAATTTAAAGACCTTTGAAAACAACTATTTTGCATTTTACCTGAGCTTTCAAAACTCCTGGTATGGTGAGGACAACTATCTCTGCTCCAAGCACAATCCAAATACCTGCAACGCTCCCTAATTGAGAAACTACATACACCAAGAGAGTTTTGAGCAGGAAGAAGACTACCACTTTGTAGCCAAAGAAAGCACAAAGGCAGCCTAGATCACATAACACTAGACCACATAGTCGCACCTGGAAATAGGTAGTAATATGAGCATTTTATTCTCCTTAACAAATTACACACTGAAATGCTAGAGAAAGATATAAACATTTTATATATTTTGAGATTAATAGAATATTTTATTCCCAAACACTATACAATGTCATACCCTTTTCACTGTTTGGCAAATTTTTTCCAACACCAGCAAATAATCATTTTAAGTATCTTTTAAATTATTTTTCCATTAACATGTTGCAATCTGGTCCATTTTTTTTTTCATCATTGTTTCAGTAAACACCACAATGTTTTGTAAACTGGAATGAATGAGTTTGGCAATACAAATACAGTGCAGTAGAGCTTTTACTTGAAGCTGTAGAGGCCTTTAGTATAAGTAGAGCTTTTACTTGAAGCTGTGGAGGCATTTATGCACATAATTTTCCACCATTATCACAAAGTTAGTGTAAAGTTACATTTCTTGGACAATAATGAAATAGATTCTACAAAAGGTAATTATTCAAAGTTGCTACTAGTATGCAAATACCACCATTGACAGCTTTTTAATCAGTAAGTATGATATAGTTACAATAGCAGCATCACAAAATTGTAAAAAAAAAATTAATTAAATGGGTAATTATACAAAATGACATTAAAATTTTTGCTTTGAGCATCTTAAAGTAACTAATATTGGTCATCTTTTTCACTTTTTAAAAAGCAAATTAGAACCTTAAACATGCTGTTACACTATAGTTCAAGATATGACATTGAAAACAAATAATATATACTCACAGCCACAGAGAACCTCAAAAGACGAGATATCTGTGAGGTGGCAATATGTATGAGACATAAGATGAGATATAATTTTAAATTAATCATCCATTCTGTCCATTCATTGTCTGTTAAGTCCTGAAACAGAAACTGATTGTGAGCAGCTTTATCAA
The DNA here is from genome assembly GCA_019648995.1 of Plakobranchus ocellatus. Classification (NCBI taxonomy): domain Eukaryota; kingdom Metazoa; phylum Mollusca; class Gastropoda; family Plakobranchidae; genus Plakobranchus; species Plakobranchus ocellatus. The sequence continues at coordinate 87,550 of BLXT01000977.1, forward strand.
TGCATCAACATTTTTTTTAATTTATTTTCTTTCCCTAAGACACAGACAACATAAATTAGACAATGCCGGGCGGATCAAAATTGAGTATATTTTATATTATAGATTTGGATTACAAAATTATACTTTTCTGGTAAAAATTTTTAAGTTTCACTTTTTTAAACAAAACAATACAACCAAATCTTTTTCAAATGTAATTTAAATTTTCTTCTTTTGGATAAAATAAGCTCTCCCACATGCATTACTCCACCAAGAGAACCAACCAAAAGTTATATAGCATAATTAAAATTTCAATGTGAAGTAAAGATTACATGAAAACAATAAAGATCCCTGCAGAATTGAACAAAATAACAAAGATACAAAAAGGAAAATCTTGCTATAAACAAAAATGAATATGACCTTACAAAATTTATGAAATAACAATACAGAAGACATTCAAAATGAGGTAGATGAAAATTGTGCAAAGAAAAAAAAGTGCAAGTGGATATGTGTGTGGGTGTGTTGCAGGGAAGAGACGGACAAGATAGAGGAGTATCCATTTCTAAGAACAATGTCATGATTTAAGCACTTCTATTGAATTTTTTTTTTATGCTTGGTACATGTGAGTGTCATTTAAACAAGTTGAAAAGTTGAAAAACACAAGGATTTGAATTTGTCTTCTCTTTTTTTTTTTTTTTTTTTGGC
>BLXT01000977.1:149097-161025 GCA_019648995.1 Plakobranchus ocellatus
CAGGCTCTTGTGAGGACTGACAGTCACAGGGATGTCTAGAAAGGTCGCGATTGCTCCCAGCTTCTTAGCCTGGTCGTTCGACTTCAGCTCGACCATCAGGTCACCACTTCCAAGTTTGGTGACCTCGATGGTCTCGTCGCCCAGAATCGACTTCAACTCCCTATGGATCTTAAAAGGTGACCTGTCGGCCACCTTTGCAGATCCTTTCGAGCTGATCACTATGAATTTTTTAAATGGTGACCAGCCCGCAAAGGGAGACACGCTCATCAAAGTAGGAAGGTCCTCCGCCTTCCTTTTGCTGGCAACAGAGGCAGCCCCACGAGCTGCCTCCGTGCAAGGCTTCTTTGCCACGTCGGGTTGTGGGGAGGGGTCAGAGGATTTTTTTTTTTGATTCATAAGGAGGTTTTTAATATTCAGCTCCAGGGCTACCCGCCCGCCACGGAGCCCAACCAGGGGGACACGTAGCGCGGAATTCCAGCGCTGTGTCAGGGCTACCCTGGAGCTATACTCCCAGCAGAGGGTGTGGGACCTCTACTGGGATTGACCCGAGCCCTATTCATAGAAAAATGACCAGCCGATTGGGCAGCGTGGGTCAGCGCTGCCCTCCCGTCTCAGGAGAAGGAAGTGGCCAAGGAGGCATGTTGATGAGTGACAGCCACTATTGCCGGGCCGTCACCACCTCAACCTCCAGGATCCACCCCTCCCCCCATACGGGTCACACCTCACGGCAAACAAGGCGCCCACACTGTGGGATGGGCCTCTCAATTATTCCCAGCACCGGAGGGCTAAGATGGGTAGAAGTAGAGGATAGTATGAGGAGAAGTGGATGGGACGATAGCGCAGGAAAGGAAGTGAGGATAGAAGACAGAGCAAGGTGGAGAGAAAGAGATGTCGCCCATGTATTGGAGAGAGGCAGTTCATGGGCGACACAACAGATATCTAACATATACAAATTCTCAAAATTTGAAGAGCTTTTTAAATATATTACGCTGTTATTTTTTTTTCTTGTCTTCCCATTTCTTAGCATTTATAGTCTCATTTGATTCAAAATAAATGAGGGAGAGGTAAATCAGATTCTTAGTCTTTTGGGATTCAATAATTAGAGAAATCATGCATCACAAAGATGCGAAAAGGTTATTCTTCCATTGTAATTATTTTCATGTTGCCAAATAATTTCAAATGTATAAAGAAGTTAGTACTATCTAGGCTCTTTCTAGCAAAAATGTATGCTTTTCTTTTGATTATCATTGGCCTTTTATCTACTTGTTTTTAAATAAAGTGCCATTCACTAAGAAAATCCCCTTAGATGCTTAATTTATATTGATAGACATAAAACTCAACTGACTGCTAATGTCATTTTATTTATTTTGATGTTTTTTCACCTTTTTTTTCTATGTGGATGGTCTAACAGTTTGCACGGCAATAAAATCTAAACCGAAGGTTGAAAAACTATGTTCTTAAAAAGTCTGTTGTGACACATAGCGTGAATATGTACTCTATTCTTGACTGCTTCGATTATTTATGATCGTAGTCAATTTGTCAAATTTTAACTTGCGGAAAAAAAAAAAAAAAAAAGAAACAAAACAAAAAAAAAAGAAAATGAGTATTAACAATCCTTCATACAACACCTATATTACAGAGGGTTTACATGTTTGAATAAGGCTGGCAGTATTTCATAACATTTTAATATTTCTTGGAGCTCCTCTTCAGCATCTAATTCATGCCTTAGTAGGCATTTTTTCCTCAAAATGTTTTATTCTGTGGGACATACACATTCATTGATAAAAATTGGAATCAAATACAACTGTCCTATCTGAATGCATGCCACAGGGAGGTGTACTTTGCCTACAAAAATATGAATGTTTAGATTTTGAAATAAAAAGAAAATGAAAGATTAAAATGTAGCTAGAGCAAAGACATAATTTAAGAATTTGCTGGTTGAGATGCCCACAAAAACTGAGGTCTAATTTATATCTTGTTATTTTTCTTCTGAATTGCATGACCCTTTACAGTGGCACCCTGGAATCTTTTATTTTTTTGTTTTATTATCACTATTTTTGCAGAGCTACAGCACTTTCTGCTTCACAGCTTTAAGCAAGGCAGAGTACAAGCAATGCTCAGTATAGATTGGTTTTTTGGATATAGACAGTCCACAACAAGGTGATCTCAGGCTATCAGGCTCTCCGCCAGGCCAGGGCACAGGTAGCAAGGCGCGAACCTGTGACAGAAGGATCCCTGCAGATATCAGGGTGGACTAGCTAGCCACTATGCCACCAACCCCCCCGCTCAGTAAAGAACCAGGCCAGAGAAATAAATGTTTACTGAGAACCATATACCCTGATTAACATGCTTATGATCTTCAAACCAAAATCTGCCACTAAAACTTACTTTCCAAAACTATAGTTTGAAACAATTCTGTTGCATCATCCACATGAAGAAGAAAAAAAAAGGTCTGCAAGCAGCTGGCTAAATATGTAAAAACCAAGAGCAAGCACTTCATTCTCAACTGCACAGCAGGACCAATAGCAGAGACCTGTATAAAAAGAACAAAGAATGTGACTGCAAGTTATATTGCTAGATTTACGCATATCCTAAAATCAATAGCTTCTCAATATTCAAAGTGAGATCTATTGTCACAATATTTCTAACCCTGTCTATGCTGGAAAACATAATTAGTGAAAAATACTTCCACATTAAAAAAAAAAGCCCATGAAACTCAGTTATGTTCTAAAAAAAAACAAAAAAAACAAAACAAAAAAAAAAAACGAAAGCTAATTGAAGATACATGTAGTAACTTTGGTTTAATGATTGATAAATGAAGATTCAATAAAATCTATTCTTGGGTTACCAAATATTTGAAGGTTTTTTTTGCAAAAGCAACTATTAATAAAAAATTATGTGCCAGAATGTCCACAAGTCCTTGTTAGAGTCTTAATACATTGTAAAGGAACCATGGTTCAAATCCTTAAGAAAGCCAGTTGCAGGGTACTTTCTTTCAATTGTGATAGTAGTTTTGTAACAACATTATGCATCCTGTACTCCTTAAAACTTTCAATTTCTCTCAGCTTCTGTCTCTCATCCTTCTTAAGAAGAATGCACAGTTGGCACATATCTAAGCTAAAGCCAAATAAAGGAGGTTTGTTCTCGTGAGCGGAGGCCTGGCCCAACAGACCAAAACTCTCGCTTACAACCACCATAAGTGCATGCAGAATTTTATTATGTCATGGTCATTCAATATTTTGAAAAGGGCAATTCTTACGCTACAGTTATTGCTTAATAAGTTAACACGCCATCTACGATAATTGTTATTATTATTATTATTATTATTATTATTATTATTGTTTTTGTTATTATTATAAGTATTTCCACAACTGGTCAACAGCGTAATATTTTTAAGGGAGGGGGTGTCAAAAAGTCCCAAAAATTTGCAATATTATATTTAACGGTGGCTCAAAGCATGCTGTTCAATATAGTAAATGGGTGTAAACAAAAGCTAGTCTAGTTCTAGATAAAAACCTACACTAAAAGTCTAAATTTTATAGGCCTTTATCTTGGCAGTTGAACTTTTTGTTTTTTTTTTGTTGTTTTGCTCATCAAAGTTAGATGAAATGGGTAACTTATATGAAGACCAATGCAGCAGTAGTACTATTCTTACACAACATACTAAATAACCACTACATGCCCTAGTGATTTAGATTGTGATATGATCAAATCATAGCCAAAATCACATCTAAATCAGGGTTCCAGAGCTTAGTCAGATGTCTATTGTCCCTAGTTTATTTGCTCAAGGGGCTAGGCAAGATGAAGATATGTATGGTGTATAAACAGACAGTTTATCACAAAACAGCCTACTCATTTCATTCAATATTGGTAGATTATGTTTAGAATCACTCTGAAGAAAAAAAGACATTAAGTTCCTAAATTATTACTATAATTATGTAAGGCAATATTTATTACAAACATCTCAATGGTCTAGTACAGCGCATACAGAGCTTTTGTGTCTTTCTTCATGAGTCTAAAATGTGCTTACCCTACTTTTTTTCAATTTAACATTTTTTTGCCTTTTGCCTAATGCTAGATATAACTTATAATCTCATTTCAAGCAGTATGCATACCTACTTTGTTTTAACTTTTTCAACATAGATCCAGATTCTATAAAATTTTTCCGTGAATCTGAACCTAGATTTAGATTTGTAGAAAACTGTTTTCACCTTAAACGATGAACACAATAAATGTTTTCAAGTTGTGATGGCAAGCTTATCTTAAGCAAAACAGTCTTCAAACTAAATCTTTTATGTGCAATAAAATGAGCTGCTTATAATTATTTATGCTTCTTTTTCACATGCCTGTCATCATAGTATTTATTTGAGCGCAGTGATAGTGATGAGAAAGCACAGGATAACTGTCTGTTCTCTCAACCTGCGGATAAATCTAGGCTAGGCCTGGATCATGACTATGTTTTGCCCATACTATTTCTTTAACATTTCTTTGTTTGAACATATGGTAGGTTGCTGACAAATACTCTTTGAGGATTTTATATGGGCTATAAGAATGGCGCTTGATTTTTCAGGGCAAGGCTGTTTTTTTAAGCAAAGTAATGTGTCAGCATGAACTAAAGGTGTGCATTTAGGCAAATTCAGTGTGTGTTTAGAGATCAAAATTATGTGGTTGAAATCTGGCAAAGTCAATGCAATAAAATTATTAATACATTATTTGAAAATCAAATTATCCAAGTTCGATAGAAAATAGGAAAAAAAATTTTCCACCACTTTTTTTTTTGCAAGTGGACTAAATAAAAGGTTGAAGCACTGTAATGTTTAATGTGATTTCCATCACCATAAGAAAGCCAACACAAGCAAAGTAATGACTATTGATGCCTTACCACTTCTCTGGTTATACAATATAATCAGCACAGCTTAATCACAATTCATTGTTGAAAACAATCAAAAACTTCAGATTTGCTGCAAGATAAATTTTTTTTCTAAAAAGAATTCTATGCAAAATCTAAATTATTGGGACTGCTGCAAATGAATTTTTTCCCTCAAAAATGTTATGCAACATCCAACTTATTAGAACTGGCAGGCATAATGAGTTGAATGTTGCATAACTTTTTTGAAAAAAAAATTTGTTGCTTTTTTTCACTGGTCTCAAAACAAATAACAAGCGGTGTTATTTCTACGCATTCAGAAGAAGATCAGCCATTGTTTGACAACGGTAAAAACTAAATTAAATGCTTTTCTTTGAGTTTGACACACAAGATTTCAATATTTTCCATATGCAGTCATTCGGGTTTTGTTTCAGTAACAAATAACTGAAACTGTCAATACTTGGCAGCTCTGCATCCAGTGCTGGCAAAAACATATACCTTGTATCAAAAAATATTATTGAAAGATTTTTAAGACAAAAAAAAAAAAAACAGGTTGACCTCTTGGGTATTATTTCAACATCTTTAAACAGTTTTTAAGAGCCCACAATAAGTTATGAGTATATACTGGTTCATGTACTAAATTGGCGAGGGTTCAACCTAGAAATAGATATAGCTATATATAAGATCTTTTTTAAAAATCTCAGCCAGTTCGTTGATATGCTTACATAAAAATTAATTCTATTAAGCATTATATTCATTTGTGTGTGTGTGTGTGTGTGTTTGTTACTTTTTTTTTTACCAATCAAAGTTGGAAATAATATGCACATTGATAATCTTGCACTCTACCACTGTTCAACTCAATTAGCAGGAGTAGATTTTATTGCTAAGTATTAACTGCTGATATTAAAAAAAAAAACAAAAAGAAATAAACAGTCCCTGCAAAATTTGCCATTGTTTTAAATCCATGTCGAATAGTAAACCCATTTTTTAAAAATCTTTTTTTACCACTAAGCACAGTAATTTTTTTGTTGCATTTTGTGTGAGATGCTATTAGTCAGTTGCACCAGAATAAATTGAAAAAAAATTAAGCTTTATTTATACTGCATGATGCCCATGCTCTGCTATCAAGTTTATTTCCAGTTTGTTTTAATTTCCTTCATTCATTTTTGGTGAGTTCTTTGATTTGCAATTTTATTTTTCAGGCTAGTAATTGACAAAAAAGGAACAATTAAAAATTCAGTTAAGCTGGAACCGATTCTTCCCTGATGAAAGTGTTCAGATCTACAACTATTCACTTCTTAGCTTTGACTCTCACCACAAGTTTCTACAGAAAAATTTGAGTTGAGTGTAAGCTAAAGAACACTTAACACAAGTATCAAGAACTAAAACTAAGCTCAAATGGCATGACATGGTAATAAAATCAAATCAAGTGTAAATAGCATACCAGACTCTGACCAAGCGGTGACCTCTCTGCGGCAACTCCAAGTTGTTCAATGCTGCAGACCAAGTAATTACCACAGCACCAGATAAACAAGTTATGGGTCCCTCCATGCCAAAGATATATAAAGAGAAAAACCACTCCTGTGGTAGCCAGTTGAGATATAAGACCACGTCTACATAGACAAAAGAAAAGACCTAGAAGATTATCGAAAATTTCATAGATACATGTAGTTTGTTTCAAGCTTAAGACATTACCTTATGTCTTAGTGATATGCATATAATTTCATATATCTTGAGACCAATCCTAATGATCCTTACAAAACTTTTGACAGACAACATTTCCCTCTTCAAAATGGTCTTTTCAAAGAATTATGATAAAAAATCCAATACTTGCACTGAAAATCAAATTGCATATAGCTCTTTTTAGTTTTTGCTTTTGTAAAGCTCACAGATAAGTTTCAGTCTCTCTCTCTCTCTCTCTTTTAAGATGCAGGGGCCAGTAATATAAATCTTTAATGGAAATGACAGTTTATGAAAAATGAAATCAATTCAAACCCTTTCAGCAAAGAGAAACATATATAGTTAAACTTTATTTTCTTGCATTTAAAGACTACTTAAATGAACTTGATACTTCCACAACAAGGTTATCTCAGGCTTTCAGACCCTCTGTCTGGCCAGAGCACCGATGGCGGGGCTCGAACCCGCAACAGAGGGATTCCTGCAGATATCAGAGCGAACTCACTAGCCACTATGCCACCGACACCCCGCATTAAAAAAATGCAGTTTCCTTCATAAGATTCTTGGGGGCCTCCAGTGCCAACTGCAATTTTCATGATGAATGTTTATTTCAACAACATTATTTACATCCACACTACATAATTGTGTACTTTAAATTTTATGTTAAGTAAAACTATTGAATCACTGAACAGAATGACTTCAAACTTTGTATGAAAGATTAGTTGTGGTGGATGGGTGTACTGTTTTTTTGCCTAGAGGTCCAAATCTACCTCCTTCTAATTTTTGTGTTTTTATACTGTTTCCTTAAAATTTAAATCAGATTTTTACAATCAGCCATATTGCTAACATTTGAAATGTATAAATTTTCAGTGCATGATTGTTTACATTTAGGCCATAGAGATACACACAAATCAATGGTTTTCATTTTGATATTTAAATCAAAAATATTATTTGATCTAGATATGGATTCAAGGTCATATTAGCGCTTTGCCTTCATTCTGGGTTATATTTTTGGTAAGCAAAGAGGCATCATTCATATCTTGATTATTCCAATTCTAGATTCTAGATTCTCATTCAATGTTTGGCTATGCTGGAAGCAAAGGTCAAGATTCTAGTTTAGATATCTGAATCAAGGTGTCATTGTCCAGATCTAGATAGGGATGATTAGGCCTACAGATCTAGATTCAGGGCCTAATTACAGCTTCAGATCCATGAGAATTTAGATCTAAACTAGCAAGAATTCATCACTCAATAGTACTTTTATTGAGAGCTCTCTCTCTCTCTCTCTCTCTCTCTCTATCTCTTCTGAGTAACAGTGTAGTGGTTCAAACCGCCCATTTGAGTCATAGAACAGATTATTCAGATACTAGTTTCACATAAATATGTGTTATATGTTTCTAAATGGAAGATTTTGTTTTGCGGTATTTAAGGCTAAAGTAGCAAATTTTCATGATTATTCCTGTACATTTTCATCAAATGGAAAAAAAACTTCAAAATTAAAAAATCTTTAAAATTAGACAGGACTTTACTGTAAGAATGATTTTCAATCATCATTTCAAGCCAAGGTGAGCTCATTGAAATATATTCTGTTACAAACTTCAAATTGATCCATTTTTTTAACTACACAGAGAATAAAAATGATCAGGGACTGGAACCCATCTCACTCTTTGTAGTTGCTGAGTGCAAAGTAAATAATGAGTGGACTCCAGAGTATTTAATCATTAAAAGTTTCTATATAAATTTTAGTTACTGGAAAAACTTAGGCAATCCTATTTTTAGTTCTAAAAGTCCTCTATGGTGCTTGATCAAAACAAATCCATAGGAGTCTGGTGGACTGCTTGATTAAAGGACTGGGATTTTTGTTTCTGCTTTTTAGTATCATATCTTACAATCAGTTTAAAAATTTTGAATGTTTTATACAAATTTTTTTCGCTCCCCCAAAAAATTTTGTTTTCCCTGATATAAATGCTTTTTTTTTCAAAAGATTAAACAATTAAAACCTTACCTCTGAAGCAGTGCAGCTCTAAACAGTTATCACTATAAAGCTTGTAGAAAGAAAATTTAGGCTCTTTTTTATACAGAAATGCTCAAAATGTAACTTCTAGCTCATAAAAACTGGTAGCAAGTCACACAATTCTAGGCCTTTTTGTTAGTTTTCTGATTGGCTATTTAGGTTTCTCCAACCTTTCCCAGAAGAAAAAAAAATGACTAGGCAATGACATTGCTAAGATACACACACATATATATATATATATATATATATATATATATATATATATATAAACAAATAAATAAAACTAACAAACTTTGATATTTAGATGGTGGTTTACAATAAAAATTCATTGAGCATCCGAAACTATTACATCACCTACATAAAAAACTCAATGCATTAATAATTGAGCCACTATAATTCCACACTGGAAAAACATGCAAAATAATGAGTCTACTATGGCATAAAGTAACCAGGATTAGTCTTATTTTTTTAAGCTGATGTGAGATAGTTAACTACATCATTTTCCACGGCAGTGGAAACAAAAAAGCAGATAAAAAGTATTGACTGAGACTGGGCATCAATACACAATTTCTCGCATGGTAACCAAGTGTCCAACCAATTGCACTATCATTTAACCAGCTGTAAATTGTAAAAAGAAAATTTATGGATACTTCAATTCTTCTTCAACATGATTCTTCAGATTATGAACTTCAAAAAGACAAGTGTTACACACTTCCTGATCATGGACTATTTTCTATCAAAGGCATATTTATGAACTACATGTTAGCCAAGAAATTATAGGAATTTCAAATACTTGAGAACAATTTGACTTTTTATTCACTTTTTTTTTTTAAACACTTCAAATTTTTTGTACACAATAGTCTATATTAGAAGTGAAAACCTTCAAACCAAAAAAGTTTCCCCTGTTGGTAAAATCATGTCTTTGAACTTTTAAAATGTTTTTCTTAACATACTCACCTGGATCCTCCCAATGGCAGATACAAGTAAGTTGTGATAAATTTGTAGAGGCCTATGTCAAAATATCTCCACATGTCCGTGTAAGAATAGACCCAACTTATACAGCGTGGTTCAGAATAAGGATTGACTCCATCAAATCTCCCTAACTGGCCTGCAAAGCCATATATCACCACATATTTGATCATGAAGAACTGGCCGGCAAGATGACCAATAGCTGCCAAAGCCCAGAAAGACAGCTTATTCAATACACCGTTCTGTGCTATGGCACCAAAATACATATAGTGCAGAGAAAATTCCATAAACAACATCCAAAAAACAAGGCGCATGAGGTTTTTGAGAATGTTTAAACAGTTTTTAGGTAAAAAAGTTGGTGATGACTCTGCTGCTGCAAAAGAGGCTTTGATTTGTGGCCTGAAATCTGCAATCCTGATAAGAGGTCCACGGATGAAAGATGGAAAATAAAATACATACAGCAGACTTTCTAATAAATGTAAAAAGTTTGAATTAGTTTTGCCTGTCAAAGGAGTTTCATTTGGCTGTGTTATGTCATCAGCGCTACGTATTTTCTTTTCATTTAATGTTGTCTCTGAAGCAACACAAATCTTCTCATTTTGAAAATTTTTTCTCACTAGTTGTGCATTGTCCACGCCAAAACTAATGAGTTTCAGAATTAAAAAGCCAAGTGCAGATTCAAATCCTAATTGAGTTGTGAGTCCAAAGAAAAGGTCCTGAAAAAAAAAATTTTGATAGGTCATAAAATTGAAGTGATTTAAATTAATTTCCTAATACTAATAATTCTTTTAGGATGATGAATACACAAAAAAAGAATAATTTGAATCATTAATTTTCTTTGCAAGAGAGTGGGTAAAAAGAGATAAGGAATATTGACAGCCATTGATCTCATACAATTTTGTCTTCTTTGATCAAACTATCTCATGTCATGTGTAAGCAATCCAATATCTGCATTTTTTTTTTTAAACTACTGCACATGCCTTCATTATTATACAAAGACTATCCAAAGTAAGTAGACTGTATAAACATTTTAATTGAACAATTTTGATGAGTACATGCATTTCTTTCCCCCGTTTTTAAAAATGGAATGACTATAAAAATTGGGTTGGATCAAGCTCATTATCATGGCCAACCTAGGAAATATGCATACATTTTTACATTAGATATAGAGGGAACATAATAATGTCTCTATAGGAACAAGTTTAATCTGTTTTGTAAAACAAAATAGAATATACAAAGGCAAAAAATTCAAGCAGCTATTTCTAACCAAGTATATACAACAGTCTCATATTTAAGCACACCCTGTCACAAGGCGAACAAATGAAAGAATATAGGAGATTGTGGAAATTTCTGTAATTTTGTTTTTTTTTTTTTGTTTTTTTTTTAATGGCACCCAAAAAATCTGTTTTCTATATATGATTTAAATAATTTATTTTAATGATCCATTATGGTGAGTATGATCTTAACTTAGCAAAAATTTTAACTTTCAACGTCAACTACCATTAAGCATTTCAGATCTTATTGTATTTCCTTTGCACCACAAACTATTTTTAAATATTTGTTTGTTTGGTTTTTTTCCAGTTTGCTTTTTGTCTTCTTTGGTTTACAAATATCAAATACAAAGTACTGACATGCTATGTCAAAAAAAAACAACTTTCTCATCACTACAAGAAACAAGAAAATAAGCCTTCAGAAGAAATGAGCGATATATAATGAAGGATTGAAAAACTGCATGCTTCAGGTAAATTGAATTAATCTAAGTAAATTACCATCTCCATGAAAGGTATTATTGCAAAACACCATCCCACACCGTGATTATCCTCTGATACCAAATAATCCAATACATTAATCAAAATTTTTGTTTTGTTTTTTTTTTTTACCCATGAAAATTATACTGTAAATGTTGTGTATGAAGAGAATCAGAGAATCGATTCAGCTGGACTTTAATAATAAGCTGTTTATAGATGTTGACAAAAAAGAAGCTGAATATTCAGGCCAATTTTTTTTTTCTTTTTAGCTTCAACAATCTGAAGACTTATCAACTTAAGTACTGTAAAATCTACTTAATTTCAATTAAAATATGACAAAGTTTTTAACAATTCTATTCATTTATAGATTTCCAGTTTAATTCAAATTTCACTTTTTCCTCTGACAAATAAAATTTACCAAAGTATTTTAATTGAGCAGACTCAGCTTACCTCATGATATTGGAATGTCTTTGATATGAATTATTACTCAAATAGTCAACTTAAAAAAGGACAAAAAAAAAGCCAACAATTTAAAAACCTTTCAAAACAACTATTTTGCATTTTACCTGAACTCCTGGTATGGTGAGGACAACTATCTCTGCTCCAAGCACAATCCAAATACCTGCAACGCTCCCTAATTGAGAAACTACATA
>BLXT01000977.1:211477-222829 GCA_019648995.1 Plakobranchus ocellatus
GGGATTACGTTGAGAAGTAGTGGAAGAGTGAACTTCAATCTGTGTGAGTTTCAAATTTATCTGATCAAAACTCTTAGAGTTATGTCCCTTTTCCTGTTTCTTTTCAGACATCCCTCGTATTTCTTCTCCTTTAAAGTATATTGTTTAAGAATATCAATAACTCTCAGGCATTCATCAGATCTAGTTTTGAGGGAGTAAGCAACTTACTATTTGCTCCAATCCAAATCCTAAAATTTAAACCATTGGTGTATATATATTCAGTAACTGTGACTTACATTTCAAAGCCAGACTCACTATATCTTGATTGTCACATATTTTGTAAGTTTATCTCTCGTACTGTTGATTAAAAAAAAAAAAACCATGAGTAAAGAAGAGATTTAGACCAAATTAAGTTTGTATATTGAAATACCATCATCTCTATAACCTTCTATGTAATCCAAACATGTAAAAACTTGTATGTCTTGAGACCAACCCTAATGGCTATGATGTCAAGTATTACATTCTTGAGAGAAAAAATCCTTCCTTTCACTGCTTTTTTTATTTCAAGAATTTTAAAACCCCAAAATCTTAGCAAACACTATGTCTTTATTACAAAGTGACCATTGCAAGGCTTTTTAAATTCATTTGTTTGAATCCATGTTTTAAAATATTTAAAATGCTATTCTGACTCATTCAGACTGGTCCCAAGACAAACTTGGATCTTTTTTTCAACATATTAAGGAGAGGCTTGGGGAGGATTATTTATTAACCACCAGAACTGATAAATATTATGGATTAGTTCTAAATGAATTTAAAAAATGACATTCTTAAAGCATGTGACTATGAAAAAAAGGAATGGAAGGTATTAAATACGAATGTAAAAAAATATTGAATGCTTTTTTGTTATTAATTAATTACAGTGATTATCTTTCCAATCGATAAATATTTCACATAAAACACATAAAAGCCCAAATAATGTATCACTGAAAATGTGAAAGTGTCTTATCACAATCTGGAATGCAGCATTAATGTATACACATACTTTTCATTTAAAAAGATGATGTAGATTAAGAACAGGCAAATGAAGAAATATGGGAAATACATATCATAAAATAAAATGAGACATCTGATTGATTTGAAAAATCAAAAGAGAAAAGAAAAGCAAAAGCAAAAAAAAAAAAAAATGATGATGATGAGAAATAGTGATAAATCAGGAGATGGGACAATATATGACCTGAAAATTTAAGGACAACAACAAATTAAGATGACAGTAGAGGGCATCCGTTTTTTCATACAAATAAATACTGATAAGGATTTATTACTATGGTGATGTTGAAAAACACATCATACATGACAAATAGTTTATTATGAAACAGAGTAACTAACAGGCTCCAGGGGCAAACGCAGAGCAAGATTATTGCCTGAATCTACTTAAAAGAGAATACAATTTAGATTTTTGCCTTCAAACTATCTTTTAGTAAATAAGAAAAGTTTAACACACTCAGTACTATTACTATGTATACTCAATATTAGGATATCTTATTTGATCAAGTATGAATACCGTGTAAACACGGTCTTTATTTTCCTGACCACTACTTGTTCCAATCCTATTTATTTGCTTAGCCGAACTGGTTGAGAACGAAGGGAAACCACTGTGACACATTTTCCTTCCCTCACCAAGTTTCGAGCACAAACATAATGACTTCTTTAGAGATCTAGATCTCTTCTGTTATGGCTAGCATCAAGTCTGGCAAAATCTCTATAGACAGGGACTCAGTCTAGAGATCTAAATTCTCTATGGTATTTTTTTTAGATCTAGATCTAGTCACATCATCCTACACTCTGTAAATCAAACTAGAAATAGAATCTGTGTAACTTATTCCAACAGTGTGCATGTACATCTAGACCTATTCACTTTCAGAATCTATGTTCTGATCTAGATCTAAATCTACGTTTTCACGTCCACTGACAGACGCACTTATGATCAGCTTGATGTAAATATCTGTCAAGTTTTCGCTTTCAGTCCTGATCTAGATCTAGTTCTAGATCTAGAATTGTCACCGGGACATAAAGTTAGTTCAACTAGATCTAGATCTAAAATCTAGATTATGTGATATTGTGTATATTTTATGATTTGTGTGTTTTACATTTATGTGACAGAGTGCATTTTTCTCACGATTTTCAATTTTTACATACATCTATGAGCTTTATCAATATCAGATTTGTTCTTTCGTTTAATAGACAAGCTTGATTGTGCTACTCCCATGGCTGCATTTGGAGATGGTCAGAGGAGGAAGTGGGCTACCTATGAGTGTGACAGCCCAAGCTTAACTACCTCACGGCGTCCACCCCTACACATAATGATCCAAGCCCCGCTGTATCCAATCCCATTGCATCCACCATACCCACAACGGTCTCCAGTGATGATTGCTGGTGCAACAATCTGGACAGTTTCCCAATCCTCCTAACTTCACGGGTTCATTTGCTCTACACACCAAATTTTTTCTCTCTTCTCTTGATATAGATATGCTGAAGCACATCAAATCTAAAGCCCCACAGCCAGTTCAAAAATTGGAAAACCATAAAGTTGGAAAAAGTCAAAGGTTTTTTATGTATTCTAGTCCACATGTTCACTGTCAACAAAAAGGAAATATCTGATTATTGGTCAATACAGGAAATCTATGAAACAACTTTTGCCTCGAAAATTATGTCGAGACAGATTCATGCAAATTTTGGTAATCCTTACCATTTGCGGTCTCTGGGAGTTTCTGCCGGTTTTGTTTAGGTCTACAGATAATATTGACGAAATGAAGTGATTTTAGTTGATAATGTCCGAAAAACAAAATAAAACACGAGAAATCTTAAGAAATTGTGTTTCATTTTCACACTATCACATTTGATCTCTAAGATCGGACAAATCAATTAGATCTTGATCTAAAACTCGTTTCACTTCACCAGATTTATCACTTTCGCAGGGACCGTAGATGATAAGGATTACCAAAATTTTACTCGCGCTTCACCTTGATGACAACGATAGTTTTATTCCTGTTGGCTTGATAAACCATGACTCCCTTTCCTGGACCATCTAAACAGAAGTTCACGGAAATGTACACCCCTATGCAAAAAAATTGCTATTGGCAAGGCTATCGTCCATGGAGGAAACATCTGTGCTTTTGTGTCTACATGAACGACAAAACCCATAAATGGGGTACAAAAATGTACAAACTTTGTGAAAGTCCTTCTGGCTCTGCATACTCCCTTGAATCTACACTGCCACCTCAGGGATCGGCAACAGACCAACTGATGTTTGTTAATGCATGATGGACTCCTTCTCTCTAAAGATACCTGTCCCCAATTATCCCAGGCTCTCATTGAAAAAAAAAACCAAACCTTGTCAGTTGGGTAAAGTCACAGAAAACAGGAAAGAAACGCCAAAGACCTCAACACTATGACTTCTCTTCCACAAGGAGATGTAGTGTTTTGTTGACGAGGACAACTGGTAGCGCTTTGATAGCAAGACAAGAAGTTAATGTCACTACGTCACAGAAGGTGAAGCCTGTGGCAGTGCAGGACTACATCCTCAATATGGCAGGAGTAGACAGATCTGACCAACTCATCGCTTACTTTCCAATGCAATGCTGCACAATGAAGTGGTGAAAAAAAAAATTATTCTTCCACTTCTTCTCCATGTGCCTGATCCAGACCCATATCTTGCACAACAAGTATCTCGCATCAAAGGGTGAAAGGTGCTTCAGGCTCAAAGTGTTTGTGAAAAGGTTAGGGACAGAACTGGCCAACAGATACTACCAGTGTTGCACTGAAGAGCCTGACGGAAGGAACATCGTACTGGCTGTCCCCATCAAAGATGACATGTGCCTGTACATCTCTTTCTTCAATGAGTGCTCAGCACTCCCTCATAGATTTGACCAGCTCAAGACTGCAAGGTGTGTGCTGACATCAACAAGAAGCAAGCCCGTGCAGAGAAGTCCAGGAAATGAAAGCAGACTACATACTGGTGCAGGTGGTGCAAAATGGCACTTTGTGTTACGCCATACTTCAAGGTGCATCACATCCAAAAGAACTACTGTTGACTATTGAGTGCATTCAGACAGGTGGATATATCTTTTTTTCACGCAAGTCATTGTACATTTTGACTCAAACTGACTTGCTGGTTACATTTTATCTGCATTTTGTGCACAAGGATTTTGAATGTAGAAGGCCCCCCAAAAAAGTCTAAGAGTGAAAATACAGCCTGTTTTGTAAAAAGTATAAAAAAAAAAACCTTTTAATAGAATGACATCAAATTTTCACAAATTATAATACTAATATCAAACTACCAGTACACCAAATTTCATAAAGCTAGTTGTATTTTTTATACTTTGACACATTTTCAAAATATCTCCAAACGCCTGTTTGGAGTATTAACAGCACAATTTAGCCCAGGACTCAGTGAGTTAAAAAATTGAAAAGTTTCGACAAAAAAAAATAAATGTTAAAATTTGTGGATCAGCAATTTACATGTTAGCTGTCAATAAACATTGTCTGCACCAATGAAACTTATTCTTAGTGTCAGTGACGCTAATGAATTCAAAGTTTAAGCACATATCTATAGAAAGACTGGTGGATGAATGTGACTTTAATAAATACAAATCTCATTTAAAACCACTGCATCAAACAATAACTGGTAACAGTGAAGAAATATCGATAAATACTAACTAAAATTTATTTAAATGAAGACAAATCCTTTAAATCTGAATTTCTATTTATTCTTTGGATTAACATACAGATTATGTTATACATATATATATATATATATATATATATATATATATATATTGATAATTTCAATGCAATTATAGGCATACTAACAGTATTTTCATTAGCCCTTTAACAATCAAGATTATGTCATTATCTCTAACGTCTTTTCCTTCATCTACTGTGAAAAAGCTTCTAAATTTATAATGTTTTATTCATCAAACTTTGTACTTGTGGCTTATTGAAACAAGGACTTTCCCAACCCATTGTTCAATTTACGTCATACCATTGCCGAAGAAAAAACATGAAAAAAAAAAAAAATAGGCAAATGATTTTCCCCAAGTCCAATATCTCTGAATATATTTTAGTTGTCACAAATAAGGTATCTATAGAGAAGATCAATGTGTATTGTAAAGCCAGCACAGCTGTAATATAGCAAAGCAAAAAAAGTTAAGCAGGACAATGTGATCTCAAATCATCATGGCTGAATATTGACTCCATGCTATTAACAATTTCTAAGTTCCGTCTCCTGAGTCAGTGACTCAATTGAAAAAAACCAACAGCTGAAAAATTATCCACTCTGCAATCTTTTAAGAGCTCCCTCTAAAACAAAATTTAAATTTGCTAGAAATTCTTTATCATAATTGTGAGCCCAAAATCTAAAAAAAATTTGTATTTTGTCAGCTCAGAACCTTTTCGATGAGGATAAAAATGAGTAAAATATGTCATTACTACACTTCTCCAGACATTGATTATGATGGCAATTATCAATCCCGACCATTCAGTTTTGAGACTGAACCATCTTGATGGGGCACAACTTTCCCATTGGTTTGCAAAGCAGTGCCATTGCCAGCAGCATGCCCATTAGAATAACCTCCATTTTCTTTGCCCTCTTTGCTTTTTGTGTTGTCTGTGTCTGGCATGGATGTACTTCCTTCACACAAGTCTGTTGATGTCACATCCATCCCCAAATCTCCTTGACTAAACAGTGTTGTCTCTTGCATATCATCTAATAGACCTGAAAGTGGTTTAAAAAAAAAAGAAAGAAAAAGAAAAGAAAAACAATTGTGTAATCGTCCATGTAAAAAAAGAAATCCTCTGTGCCATTGGTCCATAACAACAGCCCAAAGCATCATTAATCAGTAATGGCTCCTTTGACAAAAAAAGAAGAGGAAATTTTATTGCCTGTAAGGTGCAGAGTTCAAGCCATCAGCTGTAAACTGAATGGTGAGGTTTAGCAAAGAATACTAACACAAGTATACAGTGTTGTAAGCAGGAATGTTTTTACTGATTGAGAATCCATTTTAAAATTTATAATGTACTATTTGAAACTTTCTGTTATCTTGCCTTTTCTCATCTTGTCGCACATTCAAAAATTTTAAGAAGATCGTATATGTAACAGACAAACATAGCGACCAACATAGATAACTTACTACAAAAGAGTTCAGCAGTTCTAATATTCTTTCTTTACAAAAGCGTTTTTAATATAAAAAAAAAATACATATTGCAAAAACTTAACAAGCACAAATAAAAAAAAACATTGTAAATTTTGTTCTTTTGCTTGACTCACGCAAATTCTGTTCTTTGTAACAAATTTTATGAATTTGATGTGTATTGAGTCTAAACCTAGATTCTTAACAGTAACAGCTGATGTTTTGATCTAGTCTTTTTTACTTCTAATACGCAATCAAATTCTGAATCAACCTCGACTAGGCCTATGTTAGTTTAACACAGCTATTCTTATTTTAACTTTGTTTATCTCTTTACATCCAGGAATTTCTAGACGGTTTTTGAATATGCTAAAACATTGGTTCAAGAAGTTGTTAGATTGTAACCTAGAGATCAGATAAGCTTGAGTCGTCATCAGAAACTTCCTGAGCAGTTTACATATTAAGGATGGGACAAATGAAAGTATTTGATCGGTCAATATTTTTAGACAACCTTGATTGTATAAGATGGTATGGATTGTTTGTGATTCTTTATTAGCCTGGATATTATGTAACTAGAGTTTTCTGGAAGCTGTAGGTGGTGGGCATAAAAGGATTGTAGAAAGACTGTTCGAGATTGCTGAGAGATAGACCGCCAATATTAGTGAATTCGTAGTTCTATACAATCTTAAAAATTTACCTTGCTGTTCTGAAATTGTTTACCATTTAAATTGATAAAATTTTTCATTGAATTTTTGGCAAGACTTGCAGTGATTTCTGCTCTTTAGTCAATTTTAAAGAACTAGGCCTGCTTGTTACTGGTGGTGTTCAGCTAGACATATAATGAAAAACAAAAACCTATTCATGACATTCTTTACTTTTTCTTGCCACATTTCCACTATGTAGGTTTCATTAAAAATTACTTAATCTTGAAGAAAAAAAATCATAAATAAATGTCTGGCTATGACCTGGACTATATGCTTACCTGTGATTTCTAAATCATACGTTTGAAGAGGCCTTTCTCCTTCCACCAGAAATAAAATAGATCGTGCTGGCCAAAACAGATGAACTAGGACTGCATAAGCCAAAATGTCTACAGCATAATTAATACCTGTAAATGCAAAGCAATACCGTATGAATATTATTTACAGAAAGAAAGAATAAAAAAAAGAAAATCTCTTTTGGACCTCTCCCTGATAAATATTAAGTTGACAATATAATTTAAAGTCACCCATGTTTTCAAAACTGATACAACAAACATGCTTAAAACATGCCTATGTTAAATTCTAACAAGTCTTTACATGGAGTATGTCATTTTATACAGCTATATTCAGTGAAAAAAGAGAGAGGAGGAGCAATTAACTTGACATGTGAGAGAGAATGACAAAAGTGTGGGAAGGGCAAAATCATTTAACATTTATTGCATTTCTTAATATAAAATTGTGAGACTACAGCAAAGAGAAGTAGGAGATAAGACTCTTCTGCTCACAAAGCTGCCAAGTAATTATACTTTATGGAGAAACCTAAGGGCAATAATTAACTTTTTAAAAAAATAAATTTAAAAAGTTTTTAAAAAAAACTTTTTTTCTTTAAATGACTAATCAAATCCTGATAATCATAAAATGATGGAATATGAATATAACATTTACACCTTCAAAATTCTTTACTATCTATAATGCTTGAGAATCTGTATTACTTCAGGTGGAAGCATACAAAACCCTGAATGCAAAAGATTAATCATTTGGGTAAAGGTGCAGTAAAAAAAAATTGATAGCTGTTCAAAAATTTTTTAAAGCATGATCCTTTTTCGACCAGCACCTTCAAAGCTGAATTTAAGTGTGAAAAAAAATTGTCTTGGATAAAGATGAAAACTGAATATAGGACACTATATGTTTGTCCTTTTAAATGCTACAGCATTGCAATGTACAAAAAGCACATTAAGTTAACAGTCAAGGACTTGTAAAATCAGGAAGAGCAATTCACAAGCCTTATCCAATTAGCGAAGGTGGACTTGGCACAAGTTTTGTAGCCCTAGGCCTAGGCCTAGTGTACAATGTCGTTACAGCCAGCCTCCTGAATCTATTTTCAGCTGCAGTTAAGGGTAGAGATTTGCTGAATTTTATAACTGATGTCTACATTTTAACAACAGTATAAATTAGTTACCAAGATACTCTAAGAATACTATTTTGTTGGGCAAAAGGTTCTAGTCAGATTTGATTGGGTGTTCCCGGAGTTTCAAAGTTGTTTACAAAGTGTATCTGCTGTTTCTGATTGTGATTATCACTTACAACATCTATTTATTGTCATGATTATAACACTGGAATGTGTGTTTGTGTTACTGGTTTACTAATCTAGCATTCTACAACTTTGAACAATTAAAAACACCCTCTGATTCTTGTCCCGAGACTGACTCGACATCCGATTGCTAACTGCTGATTTTTAAGTTACCGATTGGCAAACTTTGACTCATCCTAGGCCTAGAGACTTGCATATATAGCACAAAAAATCATTAGTAGATCTAGATATAGAGACTAGCTCAAATTCTGAGACTTGATTAATCTAGAACTAAATTTAGAACTTCCACTGAAAATGAAACTAGATAAGATACAAAACAGGCCTCTAAGGCTTTGTCACAGCGTTTGCAAGATTTACTAAAGGGGAACAAAATTCTTTTAGTGCTTCACGCAAACCTTGCAAGAATGGCTCATAAAACTTTAAGGCTTCCTGTAACTGTTGAGAGAAAGGTCCCGAGTGAATTAAAAAAAAAAATTGTGTAATTTTCTTGAGTCAGAACTGGGCTCATACTCTTACAAAATAAGTTGTACAGTTTTCTTGTCTCAGAATCACAAGAAATCTCATGTAAATGTAAAAGTGAAGAAGGTTGACTGTGGACATTGTAAGTCAATGACAGAGAAAAGAAAAATAAAACAACTGGTGATTAATTCATGTATTGCAATGTTTATATTGTTAACAAGGACTACTCAAATCAGGACATGAACAGCTCGTTTCCAGGCTTTGCTAGCGGAGTCGAGGGTATATCATGCAATCATTACATTCTTCTCTTCAATATATCAGAATCAGGCCCAAAGATATCAAAAGCGTTTCTTTCGCGAGTCAAATTGCACACGTTACTAGATTTAGGTCTCATTGATTGTCATCATAACTCAGGAAAGAAACATTTTTGATTTTGTTGGGCCAGATTCTCATTAGAATAATGTAATCACTCAGACAGGCTAGAGAGTTAAAAAATTGTGAGTAGACCATGGTCTAGATCTAGAGACCAACTCAGATTCTGAGAGTTAGATTGATAGACCTAGATCTAGATCTTGGTCAGAGCCTCTGCAAACTTATTAACATTCATTTCCTAAACCATGCATTGCCAAAAAACATCATAAAGTTGCTATTATCTTTACACACATAAAGTTTTTTTACCTTGTAAGCAGCTTCCGGAAAAATTCCTTGACCCAAAATTTATGCGTATATATTTTGAAAATTCACTTTAAAAAATGTATTCAGGTTGTTTTTCTCAAATTCATTCTATTGCAAAGATCTGTTTTTGTTTGACTGCATGCCAAAATTTCATGGATTTTACTTTATAAATACAGATAGAGAAATTCTTAAAGAAACCCATAAAAATGTGGGCTTCAAGTGTATACAAGTCTAAAAAAAGGTGGGCGCTGAGTGAGTTAAAGAGTAAAAATGACCACTTGAGGTTCAATGCATAGAACTTCCAAATTGGTCAATTTAAGTTCTGGGGTTTTAGATTTCGATTTTGGTCAGTCAATCTAGAAATATTTTTTATAAAAACTCACTGAGAATAGTCTTGTAACGCCACAACGGCGACACCTGAGATGCAACGAGGGCCAGTGCAGGTAAGTAGGAGAACCATACAAGATAGAAAGCCCCAAAGTGCACAACAAAAGACAGGTCGTCTCTGTCTGTGTAACCATATGTATGACGCAACTGCAAGAGGAACCACACCATCACAACCATGCGGAAGGCCAACATGGCGTAACCAGGCCAAGACTGCCACTCCAGGGTGTTTGAGATGATGCTTTCTATTTCCACCTGAAAAGTTACAAATTAAGAATGCTTAATAAATAGATACTTTGGTTCAACATAGCAGGTGAGAGGAAGTAACAGAAAATGCATGGAGTTGACAAAAAATGTGATGGAGCCCAGGGGAAGGAATACAAATTTTCAATACTTGGCCTCATCTGATTTTTATTTTCAACAGAGGATAAACAGATCTAAAACTAAAACATACACTTTACAAATGAATTACCATTGAATATGATCAGCGCAAAGTCATCAACAAATTGGAAATATTTGGTCTATACGAATTTTCAATGACTAGGCTTCACTTTACAAGGTGATATATGTCAGGCTAAGTTGCCAATAGTGTCAAGAAAAAGGATTGTCTTCTTTCTTCAACATTGGGAAGTTGTTTTTTTTGGAGCAAAACTCAGCATAGAAATCTGAAAAAAATAGGCACCATATAGTCTCTTGTTCCTTGCTATACCCACCTCAAGTATAAATTTCAGGGTCTTAACCTTTCTTTTGCTCTTTAGATAGGAGAAAATGTACTTTATTAATTTCCCAAAAAAATTTTGTTGAAAAAGAGCATTTTTGGTAGAAATGCCAAATTTTTCTGAAAACGAGGCATTATCAATTACTTTTTATGCACTGGATTACCTGTGATTTGAACCTAAGCAAGACTAGCATCTTCTATTTGCTTTTAGGGCATTATTGAACATGTCTGTCTTAGATTCTATAATAGAAAATGGTATTTTCTATGATTTGTTGAAATATTAATTTATTTCTTCTGAAACTTGAATTGCCTTTTCCTTAATACAAGATTTTTAGTACTGCTTTTCTTCAAATTTGTCACACCTGTTGCAAAGCCATTATCTACAATGTAATTGAGGCTTTGATTGATTTTAGATACTGAATGGGAAATGTGTTGGTAAACATTCAAATGATTTGAAGTTCAACCATAGGGAGAGAAAGATTTTAAAAATCACACATTTTGTGAATTGAAATTCAAGTTGCCATTACCATGGTAACCATAGGGAAAAAAGTGTTTTCAATATTTTTTTCCACTTAAATTACCACAAGAAAATCATTGGTAAACATTTAAACATTCTATCTCTAATAGATAAAATGACTCTCAGGTGCCCCCCCCCCCCCC
>BLXT01000977.1:257298-270579 GCA_019648995.1 Plakobranchus ocellatus
TTTCAAATTCCCGCTTTTTTTTATTATTCCTCTATCAAACTTAATATTTCTTTTTTCCATTTCCTGTGCTCTCTTATGTACTTTTTTAAAGAATATTTTTCTTTATGACTTCATTAAATCCCTATTTCATTAAAATTTTCTTATCACAGTTTTTCTATCTGTGAGATAATATAATAACAGCGATGGCCAAAGATTCATTTAAAAAGATGACACCAATACTGACAAACAGAATCACAAATATGGACACCAAAGTAAAGGTAATAAAAATACGTATGGTTTCTTCTTTTGTGTGGAAGTAAGTGTTGCATATAAGTTCAAAGAAACAGAGAGAAAACTAGAAACATTTAATATGTGGTTTATTGAAAGAATAATCAGGATATCACAAAAGGAAAAAGTCAAAGTAATTAGTACTGAAAGCAACTAAACTTGAGCGATCATTAATTTAAACCATTAAACACAGGCAACAACATTTTCTAGGATACATTTGATGACGCGAGTATTTAGAACATTTAGTAATCATTGGAAAGATTGAAGATATACGCAGAAGATATAGATGTAGAATAACCTTTTCAAAAGGCTTAACTCATAAGCAAAAGTAACGATAGCAACAACAGCCCTATGCGTTTAGCTCGGAACAGGTTTGAGGGGAGGACCATTACAGCCAGTGTCTGTTCCAGATAAGGTACCGAAAAAAGAACAACTGTTTATCATTTTGAAAAAGGCGAAGTCATGTTACTGAATGTTTAAAGGATCTTAATTAAGAGCTCCTTGCGGCACCCAAGCCTTTCTTTCTTTGATTAAAAAAAATTTTTTTTTTTTGGGAGGGGGGGAGGGGCAATAAAAATGCTTGCAGCTCTCTATAAATCAACAGAACCGAGAGCCAATGCACTATGATATAATAAAAAATGTGAAATAGGTTTTTAAAATTTATTTTACATTCACATGGACATCATATACAGAAATATAGTTTATAAAATCTCGATATAAAATTACTATCACTTACTAGCAGTGATGCCTTCAATCAATTAGAATACGTATTCTCGTAAATAGCTTTGACGGAAGACATAATGAATAAAAATCAAAATTTGTTAATTTATTAGTTTGCCCTGTTATTATTAGTGATTGATGTATTTTCAAAAATCTTAAAAATCTAATTTACCTTAAAATAAAATTGCTAGTTTGTTCTACATCTAAGGCATTATTTCTTTGTCCTCTATATACATTCTCAGGGTGCAGGTCTTTAACAATATATTTTCTTTATATACACCAAATTGCCATCATTGTAGACCTTTTGTTTTTTAAAAAGAAAGATTTCTGAATCTATAAAGTAGAACGCCATTATTTTCAAGATATTGTTTATATGCACGCCAACTTAAAGAAATAGACATTTCCTGTTTATAAAGAAAAAAAACCCAAGGGAGACCACTCTAACAGTTTGTAAATTAATCTGTAAACAAAACTGTCAAGAACTAAATTTAGATTATAAATAGTTATAGGCCGACCGATATCGAATTCACTTTATTAGGAACGAATAATTTATAAATTCATACTAACTTAATAGTAGGCCTTCGTCAATAAGCTTATCTTTACCCCACAGTATTTCGATGCCGAGACTTCAGTTGTGTGTTTTGACACTTAAAGAAGATGACATCGAAACAATTGTACTGGACTGATGCACATTTCTGTGGCCTTCGCTCCCAAACCAATGTGTACGGCTTATCAAAAATAACTTCCCACGATGGTCTGACTAGACTTTTAGCTGTTTCTATTGATGGCCATTTCATCACAGTTGAGTATCAAAAATCGTTTGACAACAGGTTAATCCCAATAACCAGAGAGGATGAATTCTTTATGGCCAGTGGCTTGCACGGTCCAGGTATTTTTTTCTAATCTATTATTTTAACGAAGTGACCATTTTTCCGAACACTCGGGGAAAATAGGCCCAGTCCATATTTGTTGGAACGCGTTTGGTTTCACCTCGAGTGTATTGGGATGACAGGTCTAGACAATCCTAATAATTAGAATGGATATATTCATAATATCAGTTTCTATTGCTTTATTAAGTGAAAATTTTATGTTCTTTTTCATTCACTTTGCACTTCATAGAGGTGAGCGAAAGTCATGCAGGTCACTTGAACAAAAAGGCGGGAGGAAACCCATCTGGCCCATTCGCGCATTGACTGCACCAGGAATTATAGGGTTGAATTTGCCTCTGCTTGTAGCACATGATGTCATGCGTCCGTCTGAAAGTCTGGTCTGTTTGGGAAAATAAGGGCACACTCTATTTTTGCGAGTGTTTCGAGGAATTGGGTTGGCCAATTTTATAGTTGTCTTGATACCTAAAATCTTGCAAGATCTGGGGCCGTATGCAACTGTTTATGACGATTTGAGGTCAAGTCAAAACTTAGCTAAGTTGTACGTGGTAAGTCGTATTCAAGAAAGACAATGTGCCTCGGAATAGCTAGGTTTTCATCCTAACTTTCACAAGTAAAAAGTACTCGATCTTCTAGCCTTGGGCATGCGCATTAGCTTAGAGCGTCCTACTGTAACACAGCAACAACATGGCGGGTGGCTGGGGTGATATCGGTTCAAACCGCGGTTGCTTTTAAAAAAAAATAAAAACACATAGGCAAAAAAAAAAAAAAACACAACTTATTAGTTGATCAAGATTGTTGTTTATTTTTTTTGTGTTTATTGTCTTGTGCGAGCTCCTGTGCAATGTTTTAGCAGTGTTATTCTGTGAAGAAAAATTGCACAAACTTAGTGTTGTCGGCTGTCGCGCCTGTAGAAAACGATATTCATTAGGCCTATTAATTGATTTTAAAAAAAAAAAAAACTGTTCAGACATAGAGTCAACTATGTAGATATCCAGATTTTTTTAATTCATGAGGAAAGAGCGATACATACCATCATAATAAATTTTGCAGTTGGTTAAGCCTAAGCTAAAAAGATGATAGATCTAGGCCTAGTCTCAGATCTAGTCTACTAGAGATCTAGATCTAGATCTAGAACTAATAGAAAATACAGAGTTGAAAAAAGATCGAATATATTTTTTTCCCTTGAATTGTTGCCCTGCTATTGTGTTCTGTTTTCTTCCCTTGTTAATGCTTACGAGAGATCTCGGACTTCACTCGGGGCCTAGATTACTTCCTAAACACATCGTTTCTCGCCGAGCTTCAAAACATGCCGTTCGTTTTTTGTTAAGCGTCTTTGGATGGTTTCATTTACAAAAAAAAAAAAAAAAAATTGTCACATTATCATTTTGAATTATAAAACCAACAAGTTTGTTGCTCGTGATAATCCTTGGCTTTATTTAGTTTTAGAGGATGAAAATCGAGATTCTACAAGTCAGCAGAAGCATAGGCTCAGCTTGTTGACCTCGGATGACACAACGCAAATCATCTCTGTGTCAATGTGAAGATAAAAAAAAAAATGCATTATCTTCTAAAAGTACATTTTAAACAATGAATTTGTCTGCTTGGGTATTCATTGACTTTTCTTCCTTTTTTTTGTTTTTTGTTGACGAACTCCTTCGATCTTTTAAATCCCCACTACCATTCTAGGCCTAGAGAAAAATCACTTTTCGCGGCCT
The DNA here is from genome assembly GCA_019648995.1 of Plakobranchus ocellatus. Lineage (NCBI taxonomy): Eukaryota > Metazoa > Mollusca > Gastropoda > Plakobranchidae > Plakobranchus > Plakobranchus ocellatus. Next base: position 260,891 of record BLXT01000977.1, read on the forward strand.
CGTGGCTGCACGACTCGCACAAACAAGGCGAGAGCTGTGGCAGCTAACCCGACCGACAGTCAAGGAGAACTTAGGAGACAAAATTAATTCACCTCCCTTTCTGACTTAGAGCCGTGCAAGTCATAAATTTTCAACTTACTAAGTCAACTTACCTAATCGAAAAAAAGGGTGCATTTTGGCCACTTGAATGCGACTTACCAAGTTTAAACTTGATATGTCAAAAACTTAGTAAGTTTTGATCGTAACTGCCCATTTGCATACGGCCCCTGGTGCTAGATCCAGATCTAGTTTATTCAGCTCAATAAATAGATGAAAATGCAGTATAAATCTTAAATGAATTTTATTTTGCAACACTGGATCAGCAGGCTATATTGCATTGCCTGTGGCATGCATGCCTTCACATGATGGATTTGTGATTTAAATCAATGAAATATATGACATTTCAAATGATGTGTTAAATCATTCAAACTATTTTTGGCTTATTGAGTGGGCAAGGCAAACTTTCAAATATGCACACAAGAAAAGTAACCGTAAATTGATGAAAGCTACACTGGTAACCAACTTGATATATCATAGCATTTGTAAAAACATTTTAAAATTTACGTGAAAATGAGATATACTTTTCTTTCACGCTATTTCAAAATTCATTGCTAAATCTGAGCTGAACAACTTAAACTCAGCCGCCATCAATCAAGAGTAAAACTTAAGGGATTTATCTTTTCACCCCAAATGTTTAAAATATTTTTATGTTTATCTTTGCTTTTTTTTTATGAAATTATTTGTGATTGTCAATAATTGATGGTTCAATCACAGCTGAAATAATCTTGCAGATATCTCAAGCTGACTTTAATAGTAGTACTCAAGTAGTAGATCAAGAAAAAACTAGCAGCTGGCCTATGTTTGATCATTTTAAAATTATCAAAAATTCTTTTTCCTCTACGAATAAATGAAAGATTATAATTTTTGAGATAATGTTTTGCGAGCCAGACCCACTTCCTTTTTTTGTTTTGTTTTGTTCTTATCAAAGAAATGGACATTTTATTGCAGTCTGATAAAGAATCATTTGCAATTGGTTTTATTTGTGAACAGATACTGTAGAAGATCTTGAGATTGTATCTGTGGACATGATTTATCAGGACAGAAACAAAAGAGATATTATTCTTGCTGTTACATACTTAAAGGTTTGTATAAAATATGGTTTTGAAACCATACTACTAGTTTTGAAATCTTTATCTTTTGATTTGACTGTGTAACTTTATATCATTTTCCATTTAAATGTTATAAATGGTGTATTGTATTATTTATAAGCATGTCTAGATTGCTTTCTCTCTCACTTCAATATCTGCTCTCTCAGCTCTACCTGTGCGTGTTTCTTTATTTGAAGCTCTCATCTTTTTCTGCACGTCTATTTTCAATTTTTGGGCACCTTCTTTCTTTCTCAGTTGATCTATTTCCATCCTTCTGTCTGACACTGGCTGAAAGCATTTGGTCCCAAAATCAATGTCCTGGAAGAAGGTGTCTTGGGTTCTTTCCTGTGACTTTCTTCTTGTGATAAAAATCAGATTACTGCAAAAATATCAATGAAGGCAAGCCTGTAGAGATAAAAACGAATGTGCATTGCTCAGCCAGGTGAAATAATGCTTTTAATACTCATTAAAACTAGACCTCCTAGTGAAGAAATACACTTATGTATTTTTTTCCTTCTCTTACCGTTTCAGTTTTTCCCCAATTTCCTTTGTATTAAAACTAGAACTCCTAGTAAACAAACATGCTTATCTCTTTTTTTCTTCCTCTGAACAAACATGCTTGTCTCTTTTTTTCTCTCTCTCCCTCTTTCAGTTTTCCCTCAGTTCCCTTTGCATTAAAACTAGAACTCCTTGTGAACGAACAAACTTAATCTCTTTCTTTTCCTCTCTCTCCTTTTGAGTTTTTCCCCAAATTCCCATCTTAAAAAAAAAAATCCAAAATTGGTTGATTGGTTTTTTTAATGTCTCAACAATGTATTTTGAAGTTTTTGCTATAGAGCTGAAGCTGATTGTATTGATAATTTTTAACAATTAAAAACAATATTTATTTTGTTGTTTTTTAGCTCGCACCGCCTTTTCAAGAGAAAGCTCCCAGTGCTTACATGAACATATACTTCTTGGTAGCTCAAAAAGATTCTCACATAAACCTTATGGATGCTGGTGCCAGTAAGACATTTTTGCTTTTTTTAGATTTCATTTATGAGCTTGTATTTCTCTTCAATAATTTAATGCCTTGATACCAAGAAAAAGATACAGAGGACAATTTTGCTTATTTAGATTTTATTTGTCTCAAACAGTTTACATCAAATTATTGTCATACTTCACATTTTTTTATCACTTGCTCCTGGTACTGTATGGACATTTTATGACTGATTTTGAAGCAAATTTTCTCTAAAACATTTTTGGGAAATAGTCATAAATTTAGGCTTATAAAGTATCTTTTGAATGATAAAAATGATACCACAATCAGATAAAAGAGTTGGTATTCTTATTATAATTAAACTGTTTTGCATTAATTTTAAGTTTTTTGCTTTTTTCTTTCTTTTCATTATATCAGTGTCTCAGATCCAACCAATAATGCTGGATTACTTTCCTCTAAAGCTGATGCACTATCAGTAAGTTGCTTTCTTCTCTGAAAATAGCTTTGTCCTGGATTTCAAATTATTTATGGGTTTGCCAGGATTGCTATCAAAAGGATTTGGTGATTTCTGCTTTAGCCCTCAAGGAATCATACCTAATTTTGAAATCTTTCAACCACCCAAGACTGGCAATTTTGCAGTATAAAATAATATGTTACGTCCCCTGGACACTTTGATTAAATATGATTTATCCAGGAAGATATATAAGATCCTCTCTCTCAAAAAGCAGTCATTTCTGAGGGATTTTATGTCATGTAGTCTGGCAAAATAAATGTCAAGGGAGAGCATTTTATTGATAATTTGAGGATTAAGCAAAGTCAAAGAGATAAAAGAAATTCTGCAACCCTTATATAGCAATGAAATGTGGGCCTTTCCTTTCCTATCATCTATTTTAATATTACATTGCTACTGTAACAATAAAAAATGCTTTTGATATTAAGCATTTAAAACAGTTTTTTTGTAGACTCAAAGCATAGACGAGAAAAAAGATTGCAAGTATGGTTGGAGATTTGGTACCATAAGGACAGTTTAATAAAGTAGCAGTAGTATAGAAGTAATAGTTAAAAAAAGTAAAGCCTGTCCTACGCTTGGTACAAGCATCATGAAACCAGGAGTAAGGTCCTTATTCTCCTTGACAGACAGCATTTTGAGTTAGTTTGCCATTGCTTTCCTTGCTGCCTTTACCTTCAACTGTGATTACTTTTTTAGGTCATCTGCTTTCTGTCCAATCCTCAGAGTTGATATGGATCAAGGGCAAGCAGAGACATGTTTTATCCTCAGTGGAAATGATAACAAAATTCATGTCTATAGCCAGGTGCAGATCTTCTTTTATCACTCCACTAAAGATCACTTTTATTTCAAATGATAATGAATCTGATAAGTTTTTTTTTCTCCATACCACCAAAAAAAAAAAAAAAACTAATTGTCACAGCAAATGTTTAATATGATACATTCAGCACAGGATCTCTTATGTTTTGCTAAGAAATTAATAAATTGAAGTTAGGATTAGTAAAGACAAAACAGTCTTTTATTTTACAAAAATTTTTAAAAAGTTGATTGTATTGGTCATGCTTCTTGATAGTGTGTTGTGGCGATTCAGGGGGAGGGGCAGGGGGAATGTCTGAGGCACAGTGGCTAGCGAGTCCACCTTGAGATCTGGAGAGATCTTCTAACCCGGATTTGAGCCACCAGTGCCCTGGCCTAGAGGATGGCCTAAAAGCCTGAGATCACCTCATTGTAAACTTGCTATATAGAAAAACCAAAACTGCGATTCAGAGCATAATATTAATGCACAAAGCTGATTTTGAAATAACTGGCTGTAAAATGGATCAACCATTTTTAGGCCAAAGTTTATTATTACATATACTGTTTTTATTTACATGCTAATTTTGACTATAAATTCAGATCATTTTCATCTTATGTTGATATTTCAGTTTTTTTTGTTTTTTTACTTCAGATAAATAACTCATATTTGGAATGAATTACAGTCCACCACAATCTGGACTGGATGGTTTTTTCTTTTTTCATTTAATATACAATTGGTGATAATTTTAGGCCTTACTGAGATTCTGTAGACCTGTTTCACATAGGTTTCTTTTTCATGTAACCTTTAATTGTGTTGGCTAGATATTGAGTCTCGGGGTGTCTCTTAAAAAAATTCTTCAGCATCTTAGCCCTAAGCCTGCCAGTTTTAAGATGTAAATGGTGGTATCATTGGACTAATGGTAGTGAGAAGGGAGATACTTTTTTGCATCTTTTTGAGTTAAAGATTAATTGATAAGTCTCTGATATCCAATTTTAATGATATAAAAATTTTTAAAGTTCAGTATGTGAAATATGGTTTATTCATGGGCATTTGATTGTACTGGTATATCCCTGTGAGATCTCCTAAATTCTCTGAAGGGAGGTGATAATTCCTGTGAACACAGTTTGGGGTTGGCAGATCTGTATTAAATAGTAAGACTTAGGCCATCATGAAAAATGGTATTTGTGAGTCAAAATAATCAGAGGGTATCTTATGCCCCAAACTGTCGGAACACATCAAATTTTTTTAAACAAGTGATTATTAAAGGTTCTTGTAAAAAAAATTTTTTTACTTTCTTCTTTGCCTTCAAATTTCAGGGAAAAAATATGCTGGAATTTTTTGAGGATCAAGCTATGGTTGAGAATTATTTTCCAGAGTTTCTTGATGTAAATGGATGGTGAGTCATTTGTTATTTGGTATGAGAATCACAAATAATGAAAAGGGCATTGTTTAAGGGATGTTCTTACAGTATTTACGGCTATTTTTTTTTCTTTGAGAAGAAAACGGACCAATTTTTTAAGCAGTAAAATTGAAATTGGTAGAAATCTATGCGAAAGAAACAGCTCTATGTTTTTTTTAACTTCACTTCACTCATTCCATAAAATTTTAAATTGGATCTATTGTTGACAAATTGGGTTTCTCAGATGTAAGGTTGACTGGATTGTCCAAAGTATCCATTTTTGAAAAATTTCTTATTGATGGATTAAGAGAGCCTATTTATCAAGTTAAGTTTGTTACAAGTCTGCATGTTTTGATGATAAGGCTTTTTAAACATAGAGTGGGATGAATATGGCATTAATAATGATAATAATAATAGTAGTAGTAATCATGTTGACAATCACAATTAAAAAATGATGACAGTGATGATACTTATTAATTACATGTAGTGATAACATTAAAAATTTTACTGAAACTACTTGTAGTGCATATATTATCTTCATTGTCACAGAATGCAGATCATGCTATTCTGGATTTTAATCAGGACTCTAATGATTTTGACACTGTCTGTGCTTTTAAACAAATTCAATTTATTTAGCTATCTTCAAAATTAATAAGTGTCATTTTTTTGTGCTGGTAGAATGGAAAATAGCACTGTTTAGACTTATATTTGTCCTATAGACACTTTTTTTTTTAAAACTTTGATGGGGCCATTGCCATTATTGGGAAATATACCAAAAACAATGTTAACTTTGGGCCTTGAGAACCATAGTGCTAAAGTCAAATGAATGATGCCTGGTCAAACATGTGTCTTTATGTTAAATTTGTTACACCAGTGGATTTGAACGCTTTTTTATATTTTTTAAATTTTATCAGTCATACATATTAATTTCATTTTTTATTCATTAATAAAAAATTCTTAACACATAATATATTCACAGTGTCACACAAATGGAGTTTAAAAAGTTGGATTCCACTCGCCGCCTCACAGCCTTGGGTGTACAGAGTGGCCTTGTTACTCTCTTCCTGGTCAACACTGTCGCTCATCGTGAGTCATGCTTGGTGTGGAGTAAAATTCTCTCTCTTTTTTTTAACTTCCTGAAAATATTTTTATACCATATATGCAGATCACATGAAGCTGTTGAGAATGATGTGAAAAGAAAAATAATGTCAAACTATCATAACAACACTTGTAAACTTGTATCTTACAATTCTATTTTTTCCTGTAAAGTTAAATCTTAGAATTGCCTTTACCTTCCCTTTAGAAATATCAACATTTTAACAATCTTTATATGTCATTATGTGACCTTTATTTCACCTTCCGTTTTAAATAAACTGAAAAGAACATTTTTTTTTCTCATTACCCTTACGAAAAGTAAATTGTTTTTATTATATTTTATGTTATTTCAATTAGCAAAAAGTATTTCTTATTCTTGCTCACTAATTTTTGGGGGCAAGTTTTCATTGAGTTTTTAATTATCACACTTGAATGTAAGTTTCTTTCGTGTGTTGTAAACTCCTTTTCTTGTGATTTGATGAAGATAAAGAAAAAAAATAGAGAATTATGTTTAAATGGCTCATGTGTATCCTTATTCCATGTAGAAATTCTCAAGAAATTGGAGACGGACATGGACAGCTCAATCACCAGTATTCAGTTGTTCTCTCACCAAGTCACAGCTCCTCGGCCGGATTTCCTGGTCACTCCAGGTAAAGAAATATGAGCCATTTCAGAAACTTTACACATCCTTATATTTAACAATGTTCACAAATCATTGGCCTTAAGCTTTTTTAAAATCGTTGTGTTCAATCATCTTGATGATTCATTTGCAGGGGAGACTATTATTTTAGGGGACAAAAAAGATAAAATTAAATATCTTTTATCTTGCCACAAAGTTATTAATATAATTTTGGGTAGGAAATTATCTAATTGGATTTCTGATTCAATTTCACACACCTTTTTCTTTCAGCCAGCAACCATTCTTTTCTAGAAATAATCAACACAGCATCAAATAAAAGAAGATGAGCATGTGATAAAAAAATACATGAACAGTATTTTCTGTTAATGGACATGCTATCAACTAAGGCTTAAATGAAAGTTTGATAAATTTGATACCATTATACAAACAAATGTGCTAAACTCAGTGCTTTTTTCCAGATGACTCTCCATCAGAAAATGTTAGTTCTGAGAAGCATATGGATGAACCAGTCAACATGTTAATAACCTCAGCCATAGACCCAGCTGTTGTGTTTTGGTAAGCATAAGCACTCCTAGTTGAGTGCCCAAAATTCCTCTCTCCTTCCCCCGCACGCAATGTGGCTTAGAATCTACATACATAGTCCCATCTAGTTTTCATCATTGTAAATCTTTTAGAGAGAAGTTCAGGCTGTTTCAGTGATTGAAAATGTCCAACATGCAACTTTGACTCATATGTATTGATCTTGAGACATCTTTATAGCCGTCAAAGATTTTTTTTTTCAATTTTTGTAGATGGAAGAAATGTTTAATCATGTTCTCAATGGGTTAAAGTAAATCAGATAATTATATTTTGGCATAAGCCATCATTTGTTTATTCAAAGTTACTCGATATTGTACCAACCATTTAAATAACTCAATATATGATTTGTGACATTCGGTTTGGTCTTAAGGCATATTGATTTTAAGGTGGACTGCATTCAATCTTTTATAAAACAAAACAAATAATTTAGACAAAAAAAATTTAAAAAGTATAGATATGCAGGAATTTAAGGGAATTTGATTGAGCATATATATTCTTCCACCAGTGATGTGCTAGAGAGTGATTTGACCAAGAGGCATGTCCTTCCTCTTAGCAACAGTCAGGATGTTGTGCTCTGTTCCTGCATCATGGACATTGATTTTGATGGTGAAAATGAGATTCTCATTGGCACTTATGGACAGGTATTACAGGGTACTTCGTAGTTGCCAATTCTCCTGATTACTGGTATCCAAGTTATTATCATGTGCCAAGCATCCAATTTTTGGGCTTCGAATCTCTTCACCATTTCATCTTAAGATCAGAGATGGGCATTCTCTGGATTTTTTTTCTTACTGAGGAAAAAATCCGGAGGAGAAAAAAAAAATTGAAATTGGTCAGAAAAAAAATCTGGAGTAAAATAAATTACAATGACACAGTGGGCGTCTCATATGCGAGAGAAGTCGCGTAGTCCGCCATTTTGTTTTGCTTTTGCTTTGTGATTCCACTGTTTCTATTGACGGCTTTGTGCTCGGATTGTACTAGTTGTCAGTTCATTATTTTCAACGTCTTTAAATTTTATTCGCTATATTCTTGGCCATCAAAACCTTGTCTTTTATCTTTATCTGTTTCGTTTAAAGTTTGAAAACTTAGCCTTTGCTTAGGTCACAACGGCTCCAAAATGTCGTCTCTTAAGGACACTTTCTTAGAACAATATGAGCATGGGAATTACGAAGATAAAGGCTCAAGAAACAAGTGGCTATGGAGCTGGCTTGATGTTATTGTTTGTAATGGCGACTATTTCGCAAAGTACATTAGGAAAACAAAAGCGCCAGGAAAAGCTGTATGCTTAATTTGCAATCATGGAGAAGGAAAAACCTTGGAGTATTCAGAGTCTGGTAAGTTGAGTTCTTACATATCGATAGTCAAGTAGCGATAGATGTATAGAATGAAATCGAGGATTTTTTAAAGCATCTCCTGGTCGAATCTTAGCTTTCACAATATGTACTTTGGTTAAAGTTATAAATATAACTCAAGCACTTCTTTACTTCAAATAGATCTAGATCTAGTCTAGATCTAGATCTATCTATAGATGATTCTTGATTTAATTCAAGAAACTTGGACCTGGATCTAGATCTAGATCTATGCCATGATTTTTACTCTTAGGCTATTTAGTTAGATCAATAGTTAATGCAATAATGTTTTTGCAAAATATAGAGCCTTAATTTTGAAATTTGTAAAGTTTGAGATTGTGTTGTGAATTGAATTTTTAGGCCTCCAGCGTGCTTTGAAACACAAATTAGTCTCATAATTGAAAAATGTTTAATTAATGCCCAATACCGGTAGAGTTTAGATCTATATGCATGTATGCTCATCATCTTGCAGGCATTATGTTAGATTTATAAGTTGCAATAATTATAAAAATTGTAATTTAGGCCTAGATTTACAGATCTAATTTGTCAAGGCCTATTGTTAATTTACTATGTCAAAAATTATGTTTGTTAGATTTTCCTCAAATCTCTAAATAGGTTTAACTAAGGTGTACAACTAATATTTTTTTTCTTTTTTGTCCCTTTTTATTTTCAAACAGAAGTGTAAATTGATAACTTAAATGGACGTTACTCCTACTACATGCAACTCTTTTCCAAACAGCCCATGGTGTGACTTATGTTTTCATACTATGTGCTTTAATTAGATCAATATGAAAATCTTTTCAATCCTGAGGTTTTAGATAAAATGTCTACTTATTTCTTTTTTTTTTTTTTAATAGGTATGGGAGCTTTTCAACTACATGCTGAAACAAAAAAGCATAAAGCAGACAGGGAGCTGCAGAAAAATGCTACAGTCAACACTGCTTAAGTCGATGTCCAGGGCACATAATTAAAAAGATCGAGTTACATCAAAAATCGACTTACGTGATTTTTTTTAGGTATCTCCCTTGATTGAAATACCAACACACACACACACACACTCTCTCTCTTTCTCTTTCTTTATATAAGTTATTTCTATACGCAAGTGCATATTATATATTTTTTTATTTTCCTTTTTTTTGGGGGGGGGGGGGGGGGGG
>BLXT01000977.1:277766-291559 GCA_019648995.1 Plakobranchus ocellatus
TGAAAAATATAATACGATGTACGCAAGGGTCACGTTTAATACTAGCCGCTTATTAAAGGGGGGTAATTTTAGTAAGGTGCCGTTCTCAAGGATTATCTTCCTTTTATTTTTACATCGGGCCTTGTTTATAACGGGACTGTGCACCACACCCTTATGGGTCCCGTTGTAGCCAAGTTCCACTGTATAAATATCATGTGGTGAGAAGATGATGATTGTGTGTTTTGAGTTTAAGGAATGCACAATCCAAAACCAACCTGTAAATATTACACAATATATCATTTTCATGCCCTTTGGTTTTAAAATTTTCTTGTTTTGCAGGGTACACAGATCCATCACATCTAAAACAATTTAATGATTAATACACAGCCACTTAGATATATATACAATAAATGAGTAAAAAGAAGCTTCATTTAATGCAGGAAAAATCAGATCGTCGGCGACACAAATCTCTGGCAGGCACATTGGACAGCAATGGCAGTCCAAGCAAGGTCGAGAAACATGACCGTCACAGATCAGATGACAGTTCACTCTTGGATGGACATCTCAGAGATGGGCAGATGGCTCGCTTAGTGAGGTATGGCATGTTTTTTGTGTTTTTTTTCACTTCTTTGTTTAATTTCATATGTTATAACATTGATGGTCAAATTCACTCTTCGTGTTAAGTGTTTTTCTATAATTCATTTTGGCTGTATTTGAAGACATATGTGTATGCTGTTCATTCTGATAATCTTTTTTTTCACTCTTTGCATAAGAGCCATTGTCAAAAGGTCGCCATTACCTAATACAGGGTCCATTCAAGCAGAAAACTTTTAACAGGAACTAATGGAAAAATTGGTCATGATGTGATCTAAGGCAATAAATATCAGAGAAACAGCATTCAATAGCATTTTACCATTACACAGATTTTTTCAGGAAATGAAAGTTGTTTTGCCTAAGTCTGTATCTCTCGTAGCAGAAAAAAATTATAGGTCTAAATATGGTCTACAAATATCCCACTTGTACTGCTCTTAAAATACACCAGCCTCAGCAAAACTGGTCTCAAATGAAAGATAAAGATCTATTTTATCACCTCACAAAATCCCTTTGGTTTTAAGCTGCTGTTACATTGATGGCAGCTTAATGAAAAATGATGTTACAATTGCATTGAGCTTCATACGATTCTAAGCCAAAATAATCTGAAGATATATACTTTAAAACAGAAAAAAAAACCTAAAGCTTATTCACTAAATCTAGGTAAGCATTGGTTTTCGGTATTTCAGAAAAAAAATCAATTGCCGAGGCTTTTAAAATGACCTGAGAGAAACTGAGATTGATTCTAGATCCAAATGTGTTATGTTTTTTTGGCAAATGTAACGCCACCAGGATGTATATCCTTAAACATTTTAATGCATGGGAGGGAATAATGGTTGATGGTGAGATGGAATCGCTTCCAAGTCTTTGTCTTTCATTTACATGAAGCTCTCTGTGGAGCTATGATGTGTGTCGTATGGCCTTTGTTTGTACGATACAACCGTTACAACAGAGCCGGTAAGTGATACAACCATTACGTTTCATTTTCATTTACGGATGGTTCGCTTATAATAACAAAATATTGGAGGATTTTACACGGTTTTTTGTTTAGTGGATCTTCAATTAATTGAGACAAGTAAAGTAGACAAGTTTAGGTAGAAAACTCAATCAGTTTTGGACACTATGACGACATGTGCGTTTGCTGTACGTGATACAGCCATAAGATGGGTTTTAGTTCCCATTATGACTCCTCAAAATCTAAAATGATTACTAAGTTATACTATATTTGGCCTTATCATGAAATACATTACTGCATTTATGTCGTTTCCCATGAACAATTATGGAAACATGTCTAAAACATTTTTTTTTTCAACTTGGCTGTTCACACCTAGTTTTTGATAGTGCACAGATATTGTTCATTGTTGTCATGTCTTTTGAAGTTTTTTTGAGCATTACTTTGTCAATTTCTACTCAAGGTTGTTAATGTTGTCCTTCAATACAACTGTTAGTGTTACACTCTGGTGCTTGTTAGAAAAATGTATGTCCATACAAAACCAATAGGTGAACTATCTTGGCAAGCAACAGTGTTGTGATAGACATCTTTATGCATGTTATAAGTATAGATTCATGACAAAATATCCAATTCTAAAATTTCCCTCTGTGGAGCATGTTAGAGGTTGACCTTTTGACGATGGCTCGTAAAAAATTTGGCTTTGTTTCTAGAATGCATGTCATGCTTTTATGACATGGGATCAAGAGCAAAATAATCTGCTGGTTTTAAAAGTGACAGATTTTAGATTTTATTTTAATTCAGCCTTAGCCTTATTGCTATAAAGTTAGTTACTCAAGACCTTTCATCTTCCTGAGGCATAGCTCACCAACAACAGCCTTCCATTCTTCCCCCACCTGGATGATCCTTTTCATCTCCTTTCAAGTAAAAGAATCCACACTGCCCAGGCTCTCTCTCTCTCTCTATGCACCCTGGTCAACCTTACCGGTCTCTGCAGGTTCAATCTAAACACATATTCTGCAATGTAAAAGATGGGCTCTTCCAGTTTACTGCCTAAACATTCCCATCTTCTTATCTCTTCATGAAAAACACTTGTTCATAAAAAAACCTGGAACCATCTCACTTCTGCTCTGTGTCTCTGAAGAAGAGCAGAAGAAACTTCACGATTTCAATTATTCATCACAGACCTCCTAATGGTTTTTATCCCTACCTTGCCAGACCCCAGATCCCTGCCCTTATCTCAAACTACTGTCCTGTTCCCTGTATTGCCATCTCTATGTGCCCACTGGCATAACCCTCACAACTGATGTCATCTCCGAGGCAGGTGAAAAATGGGATCCCTTTCTACATTTTTATAAATGTGCCTCCAATTTTCCCTCTAGATCCCAAGAGAATTTAACGGCTGCTTCACCACGCTCTGTCTGCTTCCAGACTCCAGAGGCTTCTGAGAGTTATGAATTTTTACCGCATGGATCTTTACCTGATCTGACTGAATATCCAAGCTACAGGTGATTGTAACTATGCAATGATTTATAAACTTAATTTTTACACTCACACACACACACAAATTAGATGATACTAATGTAACATGTCTTCTTTTTTTTTTCATACAACAAATTGAAAGTCATGATAATTGGAACATAACTTGCGGTTTGAATTTGAGTTATGTAGACATCTGAATAGGGACTGTAAAAATTCAGTCCACTTACTTTGAAGAAGTGAAATTGTAGCCTTGACTCAAATTTTATGATTCATGGTTTAGCTTTAAAGAGACAAACTGCAGAAACATGATTGATGAAGCAATTCACAAAAGACACAAGCTTGGAAGTAAAATGGTGAAAAATGCAGCCATTTTGGATATAGTGTAACCCATAAATTATTCGTCCATTATCACTGATATGCCTTGTATTACACTCCTTTTACTTTCATTGTGTAGATATACATATTTTTAGTTGGCCATTTGTTGAATTTATTTTAACAAATTAAAAAAAAAAAACTGCATTGTGCTAAATTGCACAGGTCATAAAACTAAACACAACTAGATATAATATTAATACAGCAGAAGTTTTTCATCAATGAAAGGTTAGTCAGATGAACTACAGTGGAACATGTTTAAACTGAAATTCTGGGGAGTATGATTTCTATTTTGGTTTAAGCATATTTTGATTTAAGCATAGCGCATTAAATAAGTAAGATTAATAAAGGAGAGTGACCAGCTTCCGAAATATTAAGTTAAATCAATCCCAGCCATCGTCACACCACAATGTGAATGAACACGCCTATCCAAGAAGCTTTCTCTCTTTTTTATCTATTTATCTATCTCTTTCTATTTACTTTTCAGTTAAGAGGTTCTTGCGCCTGTTATCGATGTAGAATAATAGAGCTTTCACAATTTCACGATTGATCGCCTAATAAGTTTTCCAGTCCTGAAGTCCCTACTTTTACAATTTAATCATCACCTATGTTTTCCGGTACTGAAGTTCTCAACAAGAGAGATGGCTTTCATATTACCGGCTGTGATGCTTTCACAATTTCACGATTGATTGCCTAATAAGTTTTCCAGTCCTGAAGTCCCTTCTTTTACAATTTAATCATGACCTATGTTTTCTGGTACTGAATTTCTCAACAAGAGAGATGGCTTTAATATTACCGGTTGTGATGCTTTCACAATTTCACGATTGATCGCCTAAATAAGTTTTCCAGTCCTGAAGTCTCTACTTTTTCAATTTAATCCTCACCTGTTTTCCGTTACTGAAGTTCTCAACAAGAGAGATGGCTTTAATATTACTGGCTGTGATGCTTTCACAGTGTCACGATTGATCGCCTAAATAAGTTTTCCAGTCCTGAAGTCCCTACTTTTTCAATTTAATCATCACCTGTTTTCTGTTACTGAAGTTCTCAACAAGAGAGATGGCTTTAATATTACCAGCTGTGATGCAACACTGTTTGCTTAGCTTAGTGCTGACAGGACCTAGACTCCTAAGGAGTGTCTGGCACGGTCCCACTGGGTAAGTGAATGGTAGAAGAGAAGGGATGGGCAGGTGTGTGCACTAGCCAGACATCGGGCCTGGTCGTCTGTAGTGTGAGGTACCGGTCCCAGTATTGGGATTGCATGGAGTATGAGAGAAAGAAAGGGAAGGTGGGTAAAAAAAAAAAAAAATTTTTTATGTGTCGGTCAGACAATGACTGGGTTTTCCCGGTAGTTTTTATTTCGCTTTAGCGATAGTAAGGCAGCTTTCAGTTTACCGCATGTTTAATAAGAAAGAATAAGAGGAAAAATGGAAAGCGCTTCCATTTCTTTTAGGAGTGTTCTAACAACTATAGAAAGCCTTGAGGGTTCAAGTTTGTTAAATTTGAGGTTAAGACAAATATATTTCAATTAATCTTGTCTCCCCTCAAAAATGAAACAAGCTAAATTGTTTCTTGCTTTGCAGGCTTAAATGGACAAAACGTTTTTCTGACCCGGTGATGGGACTATCTTGTGATGACATGATGGGGGATGGAATGTTGGACTTGGCTGTTCTTACGCTCAAAGGATTACATATTTTACAAGTGAGAACTCATCTATCTTTATCTTTGGTTTTTTTTTTATGAAGAAGGTTAGAATTTCAGTACTTGTTTTGTATAGAAAGTTTTGTCCAATGATCTCGGTATTGAAGGCATTTTACCTAGAATTTTCCTTAGTGTAAGATTATTTGTGCACATGAATGAAATTCTTATTCTGCGTATGACAATGGATATTAGCTTCACTTAACTCTCTTTCTGTTGTTATTCTTAACAGCCTGATTTAAACGAGGTGGCAAAGCTTTTGCTGGAAAGACTGAGACCTCTTTGTGACCCTACACCTGTTGCCAAAGATTATTATGCTGAATGTCAAAAGGAACAGGGGACTGCCACATGACATTTATACTACTTAATATATATATATATATATATATATAGAAAGAGAGACATGCTTTTTTGTACATGAGATTTGAATCCATGTTAAGAGGCAATAGTGGAGGAATGCTTGACTGTTAGTCTAATTTTCTTCCACTTTGCAAATAAATTGATCACCAATCAAATATTCGCCTCCTTTGTTATGAAGCTGTCATATATTTTTTTTTCATTCTTTGTTGCAAAGTGGTCATACATTTAATTTTCCAATCAGATTTAAAAGATGGTTCAAATAAATGCAATTATCATAAAGTGTAGAGTATCATCTATGAAGATTGAGAGTTACATTAGAAATAAGACTGGGATAAAGAAAGTTGAAGAAAAAAAGAAGGCATCATGAAAAAAAAGGTCAGTTTCCCTCAAGGAATTGCTAATCTAACTCGCGACTGTATAGATGTATTGAAAAATGAAATAGGCAAGTAGAGAAAAAAGTATACACAGAAAGAATTACAAAAATAAAACCATAACAATCTAGGTGTGGACCAGTGTCTTGTAATGTAGATAAAGTAATAAAGTTAAATAAAACAGCAATATATATCTCAAGAAAATTATTTCATTGACAATGGCCGTCCAAACAAAATTACACCCAGTATTAATGAAACTATCTGCTCTAGTCTTAAAGAAGCTGAAAAGAAACCCCAAAAATAATCAGAAAAAATTATGCTCTTCTTGTCAAAGCAATTTTTCTTTGCTATGACTAAATAAGATCAGCAAAGCAATTTCACACACGCAGCGGCACCTTACTGAAAACTGCACAGAGTGAGAAGTATCAAACTCATGATTGATGAATATGTGATATTTTATAAACAATGAAAAAAGAACAAGCAATACAATTTTCCAAAACTGCATGGGATAGAAAATCTTTGCACAGAAAGATTGGATTTGCAAATTTGGAATGGGACTCTGGTGAGCACTATATGCTCTTTAAAAAAAAAAACATCTTGAAAACAAGCCGAGGGTCTCTTTACAACAACAAAAAAAGTGTTGTATGTTATCTCACCCAATTTTCTCTGTCACTGAACTTGCTTCCCCAATTCCCGAAATTGTAAAATTATAAATGATTTCTTAATTAATGTTGTGTGCACAGTGTGTTTTTGTTCTTACCCACTGTGTACATTGAAAATACATCACCTTAACAAAACCATATATGTCATAAAGTGCTTTAGAGACCTTTAAAATGATACCTAATTTGTATGAGCACTTTATATTTTCATACCAAGAAATCAGTGTTAAAAAGAATAACATGTCCTGAAACCAGAGATAGATGCTATATGGAAAAATTTTGAGATTGTATTTAATCTTATTTTTTTTTCAAAAAGTTAAAACCTTTTTGTCATTGCACAGAATTACAATATATATCCAAAAGTCACCATTGCAAAGACTATAATTCTCTAGTTTCTGGCTGTGGCAATGATTTAAAATGTCCAAAATTTGACCTCTGACTCCTTTGGTCCAACCATGAGGAATATTTTCATAGACAGGCCTAAACCATCATGTGAGTGAAACCTGCAGGTCATATACAGACATCACTTACATATCAGGCTAAGAACGTAACCTTTGAACAGCTTTTCTTGAGGTATCAGACTTTTGTCAAAAGTTGTTATTTAGGTGGAAGCTATTTTATTGCAGTAGATCTTGTCTACAGTGGAAATGAAAGGGCTGATAAAAAAATTCTGCTCTAAGTCTAAGCAAGTCTTGCTGTATGAACACAATCCATTTTTTTTATAAAATTGTCTCCTTATTCCTCATGAAGTTTTCTGATGGGACTGGTTGGTTGCCTCTTTTTGTTCCCACTGCAGTACTAGTTTGAGGCACATAGATTTAAGCAAAGGGAAGAAAAAAATCTGATTTCTGATAAGAGAATGACAATTATACTGATAGTTTTGGATCTGGTGAAACTCATCACAAGGTTGTCTAATCATAGCACATCTCTGTCCAATTTTACCGATAAAAATAAGTTTGGAACATTATAAAGTTGAGAACCAATCATGAACCTACTCTATTCAGCCTTGCTCTCCCCTGATCTTTAAAGGTCATCATGTATACACTGTTGCCTACAGTGCAGTCCTAGGCCGTAGCCTAGACAAGCCATAAAGTAGGTACCCAATACTAAAATTTGATTGTCATAATATCAGTAATGGATAGAGTTTATAATTTTAAGAATTTTAGTACCAAATTTACGGTTGTACCTCAATATTTAACGATTTTATGAATTTTTAAAATAAATAATTTTGTGTGACAACTGACATTGTTACACAACAGTATGTTTACACCCCCATAACTTTTCTAAATCCAGGGCCACAGCTTTTAAACTTTCAGGTCACAATCTCATGTACACATATTTAGTGCCTAATTTTTTTCAAGATTGTCAGACAGTTTTAAAATATTTTTTTTCTCATATGAAAATGGCTTTCCGTGCAAATTTACACATTTTGCCAAGGGAGGCAAAAATCTCATTTTTTTACAAAATTAAAAAATTAAAAAAAAAAAAAAAAACAATCGACAGAAAGAAATGAAATTGGTATCAAATTGTGCGTTGTTTTAAGGTCTTCATAAACATTTAAAATTGAAGCAATGATTAATTTATGATTAAAGGGTGCAAGCTGTGGAACTTTGATACAAAAATCAAAATCATGAATTTCGTACCAAGTTCAATTAATTCCCCAGGTTGTCTAACAGGAAACAAACTCTTACTTATGCTACAAGAGGATTAAACATTCCTTTCACGTATTTACCAAAACCTTGAAATAATGAAATGGAGCAAAGATATTCAGAATACTTTTATTGTTTTAAGTGTTAAAAAATGTTAGCCCCTGAAAACACTCTAAAGAGAAACACAATATAGATCCCATGAATAAAAATTAATGCCTTACTTTGTTGGCAAGATTCTTGCTGTTTACTGGTTTTATTTTATTCTTCTAATTTTATTGTATGCTTCTGTCGATTAATATTTCTTTTGATTGAAGTTCTATTATGTGTGCGCGTGTGCTTGGGGGGAACAATGAAAAAAAAAAGGGAAAAAAATATTAAGTAAAAGGGTGCACTTGAACTTTCATTGTTGCGAATAAGACGGGCTGAGAGACGGCTACAAAAAAATGGCACAAGGCGGTCTATTTATTTTAATTAATATTAATTTGATACTGCACTAGATTTACACAATAAGCGAAGGTGAGGGCAGACGGGAGAGGTTTTTTGGGTTTTTGTGTTTTTGTTTTTACGCACACGACCAGGCTTACTAAACTAAAGTAACTATGATCAGCTTCGATCATGATAAATTCTCTTGCTAGAAACCAATCTTCATAGCCTTAAAGGGGCAGTAAATACTTGTACAATTAATTAGAGTAAAGTTCAATATGTAAACGTAAAATCTTCTAAGTAACTATGTATTTTATAAAGTTTTATCCCATTATCCTTGTTAACGCTGAGCATAGACAGGATAGCCGACCGCTAACTCATCCGCTCAAACGTAGATCTAATCTCTCTATAAATATAATCTCTACTTCTACCGGCTCGGCTGACCCGGGCACAGAAGTGTGCTTGATCGTGTCAGATAAAAGTAGTTCTAGCGGCTTGCGCAAGGATCGATGAAAAGTAGGTCTATTAAAGTGGACATTTTTTTATTAATAGGAAAATGAATGATCTTTCGAATGATATATTTTTCATTACGATATTTCTTCAATTTCTGTTGATTTTTCGCCTTTGAAAAGTTTAAAGCCGATTTTTTCGTATTTACAACGGTGTGACCTCATTAAAAATTAGATAGAAATAAACCTCATTATGTGGGCTATTTATAACCCCAGCACACGTTAGCCCGCCAACACGCTGACGCGAGCGCGAGAGATAGAAAGAAAGAAGGGTTGAAAAACTTAACGCGAACGGGAAATTTTCAAGCCGAAAACCCGCGATAGTGCCTCTTTTCAATTTGTTGTAGCTATATATGTTTCAAACAAATAGAACATTATATTTACACCATTAGAAAGATGGATTCATGCTCTTTTTATTGAAATGTAGAACTTAAATTTTTATGCAATAGAAATTTAATTACAGCCGAGGAAAGATCGTCAATTTTAAGGGGTGAGCGTGCGCGAAAGGCCGTTCACCGTCAGTATTGGGTACCTACATAAAGCTCAATAGAGCCTCATCACAAATCAATCAATCTCTCCTTCACACTGTTTTCCTCATCCCACTTCACTGACACACACAGTCAATAGTCGCAAGAGAAAAACAAAATTAAATGATTCTTTGCAAAATCACTTTTATTTCTTTCATCTTTTACAATAGTTATAGAAAAAGCAATGAATTCCAATAACACATAAAGTTTATTAAGCAAACAAAAAGTTAGCAACATTGTCATATACACCCAACCTTGCAAGCATCTCTAACATTAACTATACATCCTCATTCACTGTCACTCCCTGCTCCTTCCCCTCCAGCTTCTGACTCATTTCCACCACCGTCACCACTTTCACCTTCCTCGTCATCTTTCGTCTTTTTGCTTCTGTCCCCCTCGTCTTCACTGTCACTTTGCAAAGCTTTAGCTTTCCTTTTTTTGGCTGTGAGATCGTCCTCCTCATCAGATTCCTAGCAGAAAACAGGACAAAAAAAATTTGCAGAATATTTTTAATGTATATCTTTGCTAATCTACAACCAAAACAAAAGCAATTTGTTTTGGAAGTCATGTTATAGAAATGTTTTTTATATATTTGATTTGATTATGACAATTAGGAGCCTTGAATCATGTAAATACACATCTATGCAAAATAAAAAAAAAATGGATGGGGGAGGTTTCTCATCAAGTCAAAAAACAAAGGAAAAATAATCTTTCAAAATGTATCTATCTAAGACAACATTGACTATGACATTTCCTAAGCAAAAATTTTATGATGCTCAGCAAAATAATACATGCATCTTTCCTCAACTATAAATGCTACTGTTTTACCTAGATGATCGATACTTTTATATCAGTTGTTTCTCTAAATTTTATATCACTTTTTTTCATCATGCCTAAGCAAAGCTTCATTATTATAAGACTTTTTGAAGATATGCTATGATATCTTTATTAGTGATGTGATATTATAATTATTTTTCTTAAAAAATATCAAATAACAAAAACCTTGAATATAAAACAAAATTAAACTATATTCAATAATCAAGCACATTGTTGCTTTGTCCATTTACATATCTTTCTGATCTTCTCAGTAAAAAAGGAAAGAGATAAAAAAAAAACAAGGCAAACTTTGTACAAAACAAAAAAAAAAGAAAAGAATCTGTTTTCAGATCTCCAACTTTAGGGAGGATTCAAAACTTACATCACTTAGAACCCTCTTGGTCTTTCTCTGTGGTTCTCTTTCTTCTTCACTCTCATCACTTGAATAGATATTAGTCCTCTCTGAGGAAATGAAATAATAAGAAATAAAGTCAATTACAAAGTTGCTAAAAAAGCTTTTTTGTTCATTCATAAGCTTGTAGATGAAAAACAGTAAGAATTTAAAACTTTTGAGACATGTCATATTTGCAGTCTTCATTTTTTTTCTACTAACATCGGAATCTATAAAAGATGTAAGGATAATTTGTCAATCCAACATACAAAATCCCATGCAGAGACCTGCCAGTTTCTCCCAGATTGAAATTATATATCTAAACCAGGAGCGTAATGAAAATAACACAGTTACTGGTGTTTTCCCAATTATCGACAATGATTCAGAGGGTTAGTTCATCTTGATCTTTTCTCAATTGTATTTAATCTCACTAAGACATACAGCTTTTAACAAATAAATCATCATTAGTCTAATGAAAAATCCTAAACATTTAGTGCACATTAAGTATTTTAATTCACTAACAGTATTGTAATCATTATAAAAATTGTAGCCTAAATGTTCTTACTTCATATATTAGGAGAAATTAAAGAGTAAACCCTAAACTTACTTGCATCTTTTCCAGGTTTGTATTTGTTTTTGATGGCATTGATTGAGATGGAATCATCTTCATCATCATCATCATAGTCCCTGCCTTCCAAATAGGAAGATGTTATTCCTCGACTGTAAGCCTTTTCCCTTATTCTTCTCTGCTGACTTTCTCGACGGATGGATGCACGAAGTTTTTCCTCTTCTCTCTGCACATATTTTAAATAATTATAAATGCTAAATTTTTTACAATAAAAAAATAAGTAAGTCTGAAAATCACCATCATTGTAAAAAAAATATCTCGAAATGACCAATCATGAATATCAAAAGATAATTAGATCTGGCTCTAGACTTAAAAGAAACTCTCATGTCTAGGTTTAGATCTACGCCTTGTTCATTTATGCCTTAATCTTTCAGCATACTGCAGCCTTCCTTACTGAGTTGCTAAGGCATTTACTTTTTGTAATTTGAAAACATTTTAATTGAGCTAATTTACAAAGAAAGCTCTTTTTTTTATTCTACAATCATGAATCATGTCAAAAGACAATCATTTTTGTCATGATACAAATCTCTAAATAGCGCCATATTATGTTCATTGCTAAGAAAGCATAATTAGGTTTTACTTTTCTAAATGAAAGAGTATACCTTTGTTGATGCTTAACCAATATGCTGATAAGCACAACTGTTGACTTGCATAACTTGTATTAACTAAAAAACATTTTTTAAATAAACATGTGATAGCAAAAAAGCAGCATATTCACTGAAAATGTAAACAACTTATGTAGTATTTTTAGTATTCCTTCAGCTACTCTTTTACAGAAAAGCCAAAAGACAATTTGATTAATACAATTTAGAAAAAAAAAAAGGCAAAAAAATGAACTTGTCAAGTCTTATGTACAGCTATATTTTGTAGGATCAAATCTAATTAAAAATATGAAGTTTGGAGCTATCCCATTATCATGGCAGCAGAAAGTACCAAATTTTGCTCTTTATTGTCACAAAAGATCAAGAACTGTACCTTGATCATTTCAGATCTATTTGCCTCAGGATCCTGGCCTGTGATGGGAAGCACTTTGACTTTTTGAGTCTTAGTGGAGCGGTCAGCCAGAGACATGGTCATTTTTCTATGTGTGAAAGAATCTGTGGAGTGGGGTCTAAAACATGCAAAAAGAGAAAGGAACCAGTTTATATTTGAAGGAATATAAGATATGTCCATTTTATAAATCAATTTCCCCTTAAGCCAATCAACACATTTACAGCCCTTTTGAAAAATTTATGATACATGTATTCACTAATTCATATAAAATGACATTTTAAAGATACAACTTGAGATTTTAGCTTACAATATTTCCCACCTTTTATAAAAGTCAAGTCAAAACAATACTTCTCAACTTCTGAAAAAAGTTAAGTCAAACAAAAACAATTAATTTCAATTACAGAAACATAAATCCATCAAGACATTACTATTAGGAATCTATTTATTACACACTAGAAAATTGTATCACCTAAAGCCAAGCTTGGTCTTGAACACTGACTGTCCTTGCAGACCTGTGCCTTGCCTTACAAAGAGATGGCTGAAGTCACCTTGCAGTGGCATGGTATATACATCAAAGATTTCATCTCCAAGATGCAGAGACATGCTGTAACATTCATCAAGAATTCATAGATGTAGACAAAACACATTAAAAAAAAAAAAAAAGGGAAAGATGGATGGTATATTTCACACATCCAAGCCAATGCGACATGTACTTTTCCAACCTAATGCGACATAATGTGTCTCCCAAAGCCTCATTATTTATTATGGCAACTAGTACAGAAGTCTTGTGATTAATTTTCTTGAATACAATTATACAAATTTTGCCATATTTCAGCTCTTCTGTAAAAAAAAAAACCCTGTACTTTTAGATTTTCTCCCATTTAATTCTAAAAAATTTGAACCTCATTTCTCTGCCCTTCGTTGATACAGTGTTGGATGACACGAAACAATAGACATTGCCTTTTCTTTTTGCCTCTCTCTCCTTGCCCAATGTTGTAAAGCTCAAGCAACCTCTTAAGTCTTAATTGATAGCAAGGATGATCTGTTTTCTATCACTAAAGAATCAGCACCAATTTACATTCTAGAGATAATGAGACTGAGACAAGAAAAAAAAAGCAAGCAAAAAAAAAAATCAAAGGCTGATTATGAAAATATTGGTTTAAATTAACTTTTATTTAAGTTTTTAATTTCAGTTAATTCATTTTGAGTAATGAATTCTAATTTAGCACACCCAAAGAGATGACAAAATCTCCTCTAAAACACTTTGGTCTATGAAAAATTTGATGTTTGGATTTAGGCTTTTGAGGTTTCTACTGCCTCACCAAATGTCTAAGGTTGTAACAAAAACTAGACTTAGGGTTTATTATTGAACTTACGTCAACTCGAGAGTTCTAGAAAG
>BLXT01000977.1:322938-337908 GCA_019648995.1 Plakobranchus ocellatus
GTGGCACTGGTAGCGGTGCCCGGTCGGTGAGCACGCCGTATGTCTTTGAGAGATCGTGTGCTACGCTGAGGAGTGACACTTTCTTGATTCTGCGGTGTCATGTGGAGAAATTTTCCACCATTGTCCTCAGTGGTGCCCCTTTGCCGGTTCGAAGGTACCTCTCCTGGGCAAAGACAGTTTGTTCACCCCTCCTGAGTCCAAGCGGCTCGCATCCGGTTGTGAGCTCCAGGATCGCGATCGGGGTGCTCCGTAGAGCCCCCAATACGAGACAGAGTGCTGTGTTCTGAACCCTATCGAGCTTTTCCAGTGACGTTCGACTGGCTAAGTTCAGCACCAGGTTGGCGTACTCGAGCACCGGTCGGATGAAGCTGACGTAGATCATTCTCAGGGACTGTGGCGTGGCGCCCCAGTAGTCCCGGCCAGCTTCTGTAGAATTCTGGTCCTTTCACGCACGCTGTTGGCCACTTCTTCGATGTGGTGCCTCAAGCACAGGCGTGGGTCAAGCAATACGCCAAGGTACCTTGGGAGGTCATCCCTCTTGAGAGAGTCATTCCCAATACGAATATCCAGAGTCTTCTTCAGCACCGAGTTGCTGAGCGAGAAGGTAGTGTGTACAGTCTGACCCGTGTTTATTCGCATCTTCCAGCGTTCGCAAAAGCACTTGAGTGAGGCGGGATCCCTATTGACGGCTTCGGTAGCCTTATCAATATCTGTGTCTTGCTGCCATAGGACTATGTCGTCTGCATAAGATAGCCTGTTTGGTGTATGGATTGCGTTACTGATATTGTTCATGAATATCAGGAACAGGGTACAGCTGAGGGCACTCCCTTGTGGAAGCCCGTCCGCTAAAGGCCGAGTACGGGACAGTGTCCCCTTAATTTGGGTACGGATGAAACGTTCCGTGAGGAACGCTTTGAGCCATCTGTACATACGGCCTGTAATACCATGCTCCTGAAGTCTCACTTCCAAACCGGTACGCCACACTCGATTGTAGGCTTTCTCTAGGTTGACATAGACAGCTACAGTGTGGGATTTAGCCTGCCATGCGTTTATGACACTTTGGGTAAATCGGACTAACTGATCCACCGTTGTTCTGTGTCTTCGAAATCCTGATTGGGACTCGTCGAGGCAAGCGCTCTGCTCAAGGTCGTGATACAGCCGGGCGTTCACCATACGCTCCATGGACTTGCTGATCACAGATGTGAGCAAGATAGGACGGTTACTCTCGGCCGCCGTCGCGCACTTACCCTTCTTCAGGATTGGTACCAGAACCGCCGTGCGCCAGGCGCGTGGCAGTTCTCCACTTTCCACGTGCGGTTGAACAAGTTTAGCAGGATGCATTTCGCCTTTGGTCCTAATTGGAATAACATTTCCTGCTTTACCCCGTTCAGACCTGGTGCCCTGCCTGGCTTGCCTTTCCGCAGTGCGATATCAAGTTTGGTCACCGTGAATTCTGCCTCGAATGTTCGATTGCTCGCTGTCGGTCTCTGCTCCAGTGCTTTCCTTAGCCTACGCATTCTCGGGTCCGCGACTGGATTCCGGGGGACTGTGTTGACTTTTGAGAAGTGCTTGTTAAAAGCATTGGCTTCCTTCCGGCCGGTGTTCATTTCAATGCCATTCACAATGAGAGGTTCCACGCGAGCTGTGTTACCTCTCCCACTGACTCTTCGGATAAATTGCCATGCAATTTTCGGATCCGAAGAAGGGTTCAGATCTTCACGTACACGTCGCCATTCTTTCATCTGTGCGACTTGGCCTATCTTTTTTTACCCTTCGGCAGAGAGCGTTATACCGCTTCCGGTTAGTGGTCGTATTGGACTTCAAGTATTCGCGCCTCGCTTGCTTTCGCTTAGCGACTGCCTGGGCGACGGTTGTCCATATGGGCGAATACTTGCCGACAACACCTCGCGATATTCCGCGTCTTGCGACGTGGGTCAACGCTTGGGTAAATACTTCATTCAGTTCGCTGATGGGTATACTATCGGGAAGCACCTTGCTCAGAGCATCGTCGAGTGTATCGCTGTATACACCCCAGTTTGCTTTGCGGAAATTCCATTTGGGCTTGTTGTCCCGGCCTCGTGCATGTGCACAACAGTTGATGGTGATGAGGGACGGCAGGTGATCGGAGCCAACGTCGTCGAGTACCTCCCTTGTAGTGGACTCTGCGAGATCCGTTGAAATCAATGCAATGTCCGGGCGAAACAGACCCCCTCGTGAATGTAGGTAGGTGGGCTCAGACCTCTCTGTAACTAGAGAGGTCAAATTCGATCCTATATTAAATCAACCACCCATTCCCCCACTTGGTTATCTAGCAAATTGCAGCAAAATAATGGTAGAGTAAAAAAAAAGATTTTAAGAAAGAGTTTTCAAGCAGAATTGTTCTAAGCCCTTGACAAAGTAAAACATGTAGAGATGTTTCTTGTGCTAGAAAAATTAGATATTGATCTTTCAGAGAGTAATTAGAAATTTATACTTGGATCAAACTGCATTTGTAAGGATTGAAAGAGAACATAGTGATTTCAAATCCATCAAAAGAGGTGAGAGGCAGGGATGTGTAATGTCTTCTCATTTTTTTAATCGATACAGTGAAATAATCTTAAGGAATCTTGATGATATTTTAGGCTTAAAAATAAATGGAAAGAATATTAATAATCTCAGATATGCAGATGATACAGTTTTGATAGCAGAATCTGGTGAACACCTCCAAAGACATTTAGAAACTGTAGTTTTAGAAAGTGAAAGAATGGGCCGGTCTTTGAATGTAAAGAAAGTGGAATGTATGGTCATCTCAAAGAAATCCTCTAACCCCAAATGCAGTCTCGTTAGCAAATGCAAAAAAATCAAACAAGTCACAAAATTCAAATATCTAGGTAACCTGTAACATCAGAAGGTAGATGCACAAGTGAAAGAAGTAAAAGAATAGCTATGGCCAAAGATACATGTACATTCCAAAAACTGAAATCAATACTGGTCAACTGAAAGGTAAGTATGAAAATCAAAATACGGGTAATGAAAACACATGCATGGTCAGTATTTTTATATGTAGTAAGTGTTGGACAATTAACAAGGAAACGGAGAGAAAACTCAAAGCAGTAGAGATGTGGTTTATCAGAAGAATGATGAGGATATCATAGACTGAAAAAAAGTCCAATGAATTGGTACTGAAAGAGGTTACTCTTGGCCACTAATATAGATCATAAGACAGAGACAATTATAGTTTTTAGGTCATATTGTTGACACAAGGGTTTAGGACACCTAGCAATCATTGGAAAGATTGCAAGCAAATGCAGTAGACGTAGACAGAGAATGACTTATATTGAAAGTCTCAAGTCATAGGTAATAGGTAAAGGTAGCAACAATAAGTTTGTGAGGTTAACAGAGAATAGGTTTGAGTGTAGGAAAGTGACGCCAATGTCTGTTCCAGACAAAGCACCTAAAGAGAAGATTCAAGCAGAAAATAAAGGGCAAAATATTATCACCAATAAAAGAAAAGTGGAGAAAACGTTTACGGAATTAAATTATGTGCTTCATGCATCCTGTTCATCAGAGCAGTGTGCGTCACATAACTACAGCAGAGATCACCTACAGTGGTCTCTGGTGGAGCGAGACCTTGCATGCTGCTGAGCTCATAGTCATATCATAGTCTGCTTTTTATCCCACTAGATTCTATAGTAAATGTGCCTACCTGCAACAGGATTACAGTTAGAAAAACTTACCTATAAAGAGGCCCCTCTGCAAGGATGCTACATATTTTTTCTGAGTTTAGTAATATCCCCTAAACCACATGTCAGGCTATGATATTTCTTTGTCATATATCATGAGCTACAGAATCTCTTGCAAGATTCTCAAAAGTAGAGAAGTGTGTGTAAAGGATGTTTTGATTGCCTACTGTAATTTAAATTTCAGGCTTAAGTTTTCGCGTTGGTTTCTGATTGCACAGTGAAGAAGGGTGGGCAAAACGAGGACTAACTTTAAGGGAGCGGAGGCATGGTTGCATTGGCATGTGATAGAGTACCAGCAGACCATGTGGCTGGTATAAATTACAGCCTTAAGGAGCTGTATAGGCTCCACTAGGCTCCTATAGGCTACACTATCTGCACATGACATTCTTTTATTCAGAAAAGTATGGTAGTGAGGGTTTGTTAAGATGGAGGGAAGATTAATTAATGTGTGGTTGGTTGTTAACTTTTCTATAATCTATAGTCGTATTATCTGGCACCTTCTTCAGTGCTGTACTGAGAGTCATACAGACTAAGTTATGATGAAGGAAAGCAACCTTGTTTTCAGCTTCACTAGCTCTAGGTCTTATTATAGTGTTTCTGTATATCATTCATTGAGCATAACAAACATCACATGTAACATATAACAAGCTATCATTACAGCTTTCTTCAAACTAGTTTTGCAGGAGAAAAGACAGAGATGACAATCAAGTGTGGTCTCTCAAGCCCAAGGACCAGTTAGAAAAAAAAAGGCCACTTGAAAATAAGATTTTAACCCCCATTCCAATCCAATGTTTCCGTATGAGTCACAAAAACCCTTTGAAAATAAACACCCATAAAAAGTCAGGAATTTTTCATAAAAAGGACTTGGCCAGCAAAACGCATAATATTTTCTTTATTACATGTTTTTGAAGTGGATGGTGTCCTTGCATTCCCACAGCAGGTGTTTTTCCCCAACCCTTTGTACGTGAGCTTTATAGAACATGCAATAGGTAATTATGAAAATACAGAAAAGGTGAAGATAATTGTTATGGGAAGACAAGCATTTAAAATTTGGCAAATAGTATGGATCAGAATTTCCGTTGTTTATAAAAAAGTAAGTCGTCAAAAGGCTGCTGGGATTTGCTATTAGTATAATAACATTGGCCATTAAATTATATCACAAGGAAGATGACAGTTAAAACGTAGCGTCTGCAAACATTTGAGAGGGAGTAAATCAAAATCATAGGTAACACTTACAGTTATTGCATTATAGAAAAAGGTGATTTTTAACAGCTCTCATATCCCCTTATTCTTTTTTTTTTTTGGCTATAAGCATGTCCAACCATGCCTAAATTTTATAAATAAAAAAGTAGAAAAAAGTTGCATATATCATTAGGCTTCTTTCAAATTACAAGTATTCAAAAAAGCCTAAGGTAATTGGTGCCATTTTGATGTTCACTTAACATTGGCTTTGATATTAGAATTTGTGCAATTTCACAATCTTTTTGTAAGCCTGAAAAATCCATTTTCCTTTCTTCAAAACAAAGTAAAAAAATTTCTAAATTGTGCCAGGTGCCACACGCCCCCTTAAAATTGCTCTGGCTAATCACAATAAATTATACAGTCTCTAGACAGTCTCTAGAGCTTGAAAGTGTTCCAGTGTAATTAATACTGTGAGTGTTCAGAGAGAGAAAGATCAGTAAAATTAAGATCTATCTGAGTTAATCAAGTGTGCAGATCTAGAAGCAATAGTATGGTCCGTTGAAGTAAGGAAACCTATTTTAATTCCTAGTTTCTGTTGAGCAATACATGTAAATGAATTTAAACTTAGTAGCCTTCATTGTTAAAATTTATCATCAATTAGACTGTGTAGGCCTGAAATAGTATCATGAGGGTCTAAAAAGAATATTGCCACCTGTTCATGTATACAGTGTAATGTTTATGTGTGTTTCATATCTGACTTGTAAGGAAAGTTATATTGTAAATGTAATAGAGGGAAATGTTAATCATGCTTTATTAAGCTTATGTGCTTTTTCCTCATAGAGATTTATGGTTGTGACCTTTTCACAAAAGTCATTAACACCAATTTTCTTCAATCATGCATGCCTCACCTTTTTTTGGTAATAGTTTGGCGTTTTTGCTATTTTCTTAACTTAAATTAAGCTAAACTGTTCTTTTTTTTTTTTTTTCCCAAAGGATTGGACCTTGTTGACAATGAAGTTTTTCCAAAAATAATGGGAGAGACGGAGCTTAGCAGGAAAGCTTTCTTCTTGGCTAAAGCAATTCCAAAGTTGCAAGAGTCATTTAATGTTATTGAAAAGGTTAGTGTGATCAGTGGAATCCACAGGAGACAAGCAAGTTCCTTTTTTTTTTTTTATTTAACTCTTTTTATGGTTAATAAATGGTTTGTTAGATGACCAGTCAATGTCTTTTTTAACACATACAACATTACTTTTCCTTTTGTATGGATTGGTATAAGTGTCAATGGTTTAACTTTCTTTGAGAAGTTTGTGAGAGGAAATCAGAGTGCTAGGATGATGTGAAAGTATGATGTTTTGAGAGGGATATATTGCACTAAATCATCAAATTTGAGATGATACTACATATATCTTTGGGTTTTTAATGCACATACACTTCTCAGTACTTGCAAGCTCCTATCTGCAGACTATCATTGCCAACTCTGTCTCCCCTTCAAAAAATTAAAGACAGACCTTATTTAAGATGAACTAATTCACCTTTTTCCAAGGGTCCAATCTAAAGGAAATTCCAATGTCGGCACTTTTAAGTTCTTCCTGAATGTTTTTCCCTGCCTTGTTCTTCATAGTTCCAATATATTGTGATTCAAGCTTTCAGCCCACGCAAAGTGAGCCAAAATAATGTCTTTAAAAGTCTGGCCTTGAATTGGTGAACTTTATTCTTACAAGATTATCAAAAAAGAAAATGGCTTTAGCATTTTTGTTTTCTTTGAAATCAATTTTGCACATTGAAATTATTCAATGCCAAATTGTGATATAAAATATCAAACTTCTGCTATGCCTTTTTTAAATACTATTTTTTTATCATAAAAAAAAGAAAAAAAATGATTGATATTTTTGTATTCTAATTTTTCAGTGTCCAAAGCCTGTGATAGCA
This sequence comes from Plakobranchus ocellatus, assembly GCA_019648995.1. Taxonomy (NCBI): domain Eukaryota; kingdom Metazoa; phylum Mollusca; class Gastropoda; family Plakobranchidae; genus Plakobranchus; species Plakobranchus ocellatus. The sequence continues at coordinate 329,772 of BLXT01000977.1, forward strand.
GCGGTACATGGGGCCTGTATTGGAGGTGGTATTGATATGCTATCAGCCTGTGATATACGTTTCTGCACTCAAGATGCCTGGTTCCAAATTAAGGTCCTTTTAAAAAGGCACAATAAGTTTTGGGTTGTTAGATTTAGTCTAGAAGTAGGGTCAGGATTTATTACAAGTAGGCTCAGGATTTACTTGACCTTTATGAATGTGGTAGTGTATAAAAACTGAGATGAATCATGTGTTAGGCCTCATTCTCTTTTTCCGCATATGGATAGCAAAAATGCAGGGGACTTACAACAAAACTAGAAATTTTAGGCCTCAAATGCAAGAACTTTGATAGAATTTTTATATTTCTTAAACCAAGCGTTGAAACTAACCTTTTTTGCCCTTTTTATGCTTCAAGCTCTCAGCTGGGTTAATATATTGTATAACTTTGCAATAAAGGGAAATCCTTGTACCATTTGGAGATAAATTTCAGCACTCTTGCCAGTAAAGTACATGTCAACTTGATTTTTTTTTTTTTAGCATTAAATTTGCTGTAATAATGTTTACAAAGGAAAGGAAAATACATATAGATGTACAATTTGAAGTTATAATCGATTACATGTAGATGAATTTACTGATCAAGCATATGTTGTTAACTGTAATAGTGCTCATAATGCTTAACCAGAGGACATTGAATAAACAAGATTTATTACCTAGAAGAAGAATAGGTAGATCCAGACTTAGAAGTGTGCTTCTATTTTATATTTCTATTCTGTACTTACATTATGATTTCTATGTCCAATGTCTGGCCACATAAGGCAATATTGATTGAATTTATGTCTTCCTAAGAAGATGAATTTTACCCATTCACAGCCAAGTAGTGAAAAATAGGCCTACTGTGGCATCAGTTATGAGAATTTGTTGTGTGTGGGTACCTTTTTTAGTATTTTTTTAAACAAGCATATTTTAATTTTTTTCTCATATTGCACCTGTATCCCATGAAGTACTTAAAGAGCTAAAGTTCAGAATTTGGAAAATCTCTGTGTGTGAATAGAACAATATGTAATGAAAGACTGCTACATGGCTGAACCTTTACAACTTCTCTTTATTCTTTCTCTGCTTAGGAAGTAGATGTTGGTCTTGCAGCTGATCTAGGGACGTTGCAGAGATTTCCAAAGATTGTTGGCAACGACAGCCTTGTTCGGGAGCTCACTTATACTGCAAGAAAGTTTTACTCAGATGAAGCCAAATCAATTGGATTTGTCAGGTTTGGTTTTCATTCGTAGTTTCATAATTTTAAGAAATTAAGTTAATTTAATATCAAATATGCACAACCACTTTAATCCTGTTGAAGTTTGTGGAGAGTATATCAATGAAAAATAGCATATGATTGTATATATCTTTTCTAGCATGATTCAGTCCTTTTTTGCTTTTTCTGTAAAGTCCCCAATGCAAAGACCACATGAAAGAGCTAGGACTTTCAGTTTAATAATTTAAAAAGTATTTTTTGTTATTAGGCATTCCATTCTGAACGCAGTTGAATAAATGGTTTAAAGCCAATGTGAGTTGCCTATGAGGTGATTGGCTTCAACAAAATATCAAAGACTGATTTTTAAAGAATTTTTTTTCTCCCTTTGTAATATTTACAAAAGAAAGAAATATGCACATGTTTATAGCTTTAATTTCATTAATTGTTGAAATGTTGACCTTTATGCCCATTTAAGAAAAGTCAATAAAAGTGATATGCATTTGAAATGGAAGTCCCCAGTTGCATTTGTTTTTGAGCATCAATACTTCTGTCCTTATGTCAAATTTTTTTAAGGCTTACCTTAGTTATTGTCATTTATTGCCTTACAAAATATTGTTGATAATAATACGAAAAAAAAATAAAAACCCTTAGTGCTCTTAAGACAAAGTTAAAGAGACAATACTAGGTGATCAATTTTATTTGCTATATGTGCTTTTGCTCACCATGACAGCACAAACCTAACTGAAAAAAAAAAGTATTGCTATTTGTAATCACTCTTACATGAATTGAAAAAAAAACTAAAAAACCTCAACTCATTGAAAAAGTAAACAGTGCATTTGGCCTGGTTTTATTATTATTATCTTTCAACTGTTTTTCTATTTTTGTCAGATGGCAAAGTGAAGAAAATCCCATACTTGGAGTAAGAGTAGGGGAAACAATTGCAGATTTTTGCTCTTGGCATATAGTATTGTGCAATATTTTATCTTTGGTTTTTTACCGCCTTGATTTTTTGCTGAGTTTTAAGAGATTTGGCTGATTGATGTAGGGGCATAATGGAGAGCAGATGAAATCAACAGACCTACACTGGTGCTTGAACTGGTCACCTCATGAATATTAGCTAAGGGCCCTAGCCATTGCACTATCACTCATCCCTTGAATAAAGATATAAGTTTACTTTTTTCTCCTCCTCCAACCTTTTTCTCTCTGTCTCTCTCTGTCTCTATCTCTCTCTCTTTTTCTCTTCCCTCAACTCTCTCTTTCTCTTTTTATTCACTTTCTTTTGGTTCTGTTCCTTTTTCCACTTATCTAGCCGAGTTCTGCTGGACAAGGAACAAATGCTGAGGGCAGCTCTAGACACAGCAATTGTCATTGCATCTAAGAGCCCCATTGCAGTGCAAGGTTCAAAGGTCAATTTAGTTTACTCTCGAGATCATGGTGTCAATGATGGTCTTGATTACATTGTAAGTTATCTCTTTTTTTTTGTTCTTTTTGCTTTTTCTTGTTCCTCATTTTGGTTATTTATGGTGCAGAGGGCATCAGTCTTTCAAGTGGCTGATGCTATTAATTCTGTTGTTGTTACTAATGTAGCTGATATTACTTTGACTTCAGATTTATTTTCACTGGTACTGACTGTGTCATATACAAATAATTGCAAATTCAAAATTATTTCAAACACATTATTGCAGTGGTCTTTTCTCATTCAATTTTTCTTTTGGCCAAATTTATTGCTTCTCTTCAAATTTTCATGGCATAAAATCTGTTGCCCTTCAATGATATTTCTTTCTCTTTCTAAACCTATCTTTATTTTCTATTTTTCTGTCTTTGTTTCACTTTCTCTCTGTCCCTGCTCCTTAATAATATTGGCCACATTTTTTAAAAGACTTCTACTCAAATCTTTGCTTCCCTCTTTTCCTTTTCCTCCCGTATCATTGATTCCCTTTGTGTTAATCCCCAGAGCAAATGGAACCTTGCAATGTTACAATCAGATGATGTGATGAAGGCTGCTGGTGCAATGATGTCAAAGTCAAAGCCTGTCTTTTCTAAATTGTGATAACACCTAATGTGTTTTTTTATCTTGTGATTTTTTTGTAGTATTATTTTTTTTTTACTGTGAGTCTTGAAATTCATTTTTCTACACATGTGAAAATTTTTAATTAAGAGGTTGTTTGGAGAGTTGCTTTACTGGAAAAATCCCCAAAATCTAAGTAAAAACAATGTTTGAAATTTGACACTGGTATATACAGCATACTTTTGGGCGTTTGAATGTAAGAGAATAGTCTGACACAGTTGGTCTGTCCTCTCAAGTTGCATTCATGCAAGTTTCAAGAACTATAGCCTACTACAAATTTATCTGTCAGAGTTGAATTACTTGCTTTATATATAAAAAAAGAAAAAAAAAATGACATAAGCATCCATAACGAATTATTATCTTGAGAGTAAATCATTAATTCAAAGAGGTAAAAATGCGATAAAAAAAAACCTTAACCAATTTATTCTTTTTTCGGGCAAAAAAGAAAAAAAAATATTTTCACTGAGTAGCGATGTGAAAAAAGTACTTAATCAAATGTAATAGAAATATGTGCAAGCTGAAGTGTTTTGAGCATGTTATTGCTGAAAAAACAGTGATAAGAGATGATCAGGATTGCTCAACTAAGTACAGCAAAGAGGCACAATTTGGTACATGAAGTAATATGCCCATTTTGTTTTATTGTATTAAACATGGTGTAAGTGAGCGAAATATCAATTTTTTTTTGTGAATCAAGTCTTTACCATGCATTTGTAGTAATTGTTTTATCAGCTTTGTATAACTTGAGTTATTCATTTTTGGATCCTTTAGTTTGTGAAAACTGCACCTCATGTAAATTATTTCAAATTTAAAGAGACTTGATGGATTAGTAAGATCTACAGACAAAACTATGTTTTTTTCCTGCCTCTGCTTTGAGGTGGTGGGAATATGATCTTCTCAAATTTTCTACCTCAGAGCCCACTAGGGGTCAACATGGCTTAAAGAAAAAACCTGAGATGATCCATTTTGTTTGATGACTTGATTTAGAAAAAAAGGAAATAAAAGCAAGGTTTTTAATGAAAAGAAAGCATAGTTAACGCACCAAATGTCTTATAGCCATACATATTGATCCAACTAAACATCTGAAACTTATTTATGTAAGTTGTGTGTGTGTTTTAACAATCTTGATCTTGGCGGTTTCATACATTTGAGACCATTTTTCAAGGAGATAAGAGTCAAATTAAATAAGTACAAAAATTATAAGTAATATTTTGTCATTGTGTAATTTTTTCCCTCCTCTTCAGTGCCTAACTGTGAAGGTCTTTTTTTACTGCTAACATAAATCAAAAAAAAAGAAGAATATAAATTCTATGAACAATATTACACAAAACTTGCCCATGGCAAACATTTCATTGAATTTGCAAATACATGTAAATATATATAGAATAAAAAGATTAAGAAGACGTTCACGCACTCAGACCTAGCAAGAGACAAATATATATACATATATTCATATTTATTTTTTTATATATATTCCTATCCCTCAACTCCAAAATGTTTCAATTACTTTTTATCACAATCTATAGTCCTTTTCATTTTATTGTTTTTTTTTTTTAAAGACATTATATATGTAGAAGCACCCTTTTCATTTAATTTTAACAACATCATGACAAAGTTCTCCAAAAAATGAGGCGACTTGCAATAATTTACTTAATGCTAATAACTTTTATTTGGCATGGAATGGTTATTGTGGCTAGAAAAGTGGAATTACTACAGTACAGTTGAGTTTACATTATTCAGTTTTGGCTTTCATGATATGTCCTATGTAAAAATCAGAATCTCAGAAAGGCTATTAAACAATTTGAAGTTAATGCATATATCTATGAATCACTTATAAAACTGATTCTACTATTTTGGCTGAGTACAGTGCAATGCTGGATTCTGAATTGCCAGGGTGTATAAATTGCATTACTCCTAAATTTTTTAACAGTTTAAACCTGGATTTATGTATTTACCAGTGGAAAGGGAGAAAACGTAGAGGGGAAGAGCAACAAAGGAATGAAGTTGTCCAGTTTAGGCCTAGTCTTGCACGATTGCATTGCAGATGAGAGGATGTAATTGAACAAGAATAAACTGTCTTATTCAATAGGCACACAACATTGGACTGTGGGTATTAGGCAGGGTGTGGTTTGAAAGAGTACTATAATAAGATCTAATAACACACCTGCAATTTAAGCAACATTTAGAAAAAAACAAAAACTTAATCGGAGAGAAACAATTTAGACTTTTCAGATTTTTGTACCCTACAAATAATTAGCAATACATTGTTACTATCCATCAAAAATACTTTACGTTCGTTTTGGTCAAGTTGACTCTAATGAGTCCTGAAAAATCGAATTTGGAATTATTTGAGGCAATATTTTTCTTGGCTGCTCTATATTAAACAATCTCTGCTATACTGGTAATCTAATTCGATGAATGTTTCATTACCAACAATAATGTTCAGATCAAATAAATAAAAGGCCTAATGTTTAAACTTAAAAAAAAAAATTGTGTGCATGTTGCAAAAAAAAGGAGAAAAAGAAAGAAGAAGATCAATAATATTTACTTTTATACTAATACATTACTACACAGTTTCTTCATAACCGTAAAAATATTAATAGACGGTCATAGCTTTTGATTAGTTTAATGTCTTTCCTGTAACGTAATATTTTGTCAAAATTTTGTGATGGAGTTATTTTGAGATCTCACTTTTGGAACTAAATAAGCTTAAAAGTTTATTTTTTTTTTTACCATAGACAACTGCTTTTCAGCAAAGTGCAATGAGGTTAATTAATACAAAAATACTGAAACATTTCAACAATCCCAGATGAATTACATCTTTCAAGTTTTTATCAGAATTGCTTTTTCTTACGCCAAAATGTATATTTTTTAACTTCATGAATGAGGTAGAATCTTGATCTGTATAAGAGGAACTACAAATTCAATTTGCTGAGCTTTTTAAATTTTCAATGAAAAGCTTTACAAATTTATCAATATGATTTTATGGTTGCCTAAAACGTAACGTATATTTTCGTTTAATAGCATACTTCTTTTTCTATAAATAACATCCAATGAAGGTCACTACAATCATTATACATTAGAACTTAACATATACAATGACGTAAACAAGCAACTTCCACAGAAAATGACCCAAATCTTTTTTGGCATGAGACGCAAATTTATAGGCGTAACAAAATACTAGCCACACTCTTTTGTTTCACGCAGTATCAAACACTAATAAAAAAAAAATGAGAATTACACCTACCGCTTTTAAAAAATAAAACGGAATATGAGTAGATTTTCAGCAAGTAAAGCAAATAAGTTCAGCGCAAGAAAATTTTTTATTTATTACTCTTAAGAACAAATACTTAAAAAAAAAAGATATGAATTTCGAATAGGTAAAAACAAAGAAAATTACCAAGAAACTAGATCTATTCTTTGTCTGTCAGGAACATTCGTAATGGGATAGTTTTCGGAAATTATTGACAAGACTATTTCTTTCGACAGTTGAAATGAAATTTACCGCTTAGTTTTTTGTTTTAAAGAAAAAAATGGGCACAAATTAGTGCGGGATTATACCCCGAAAAATTCTTCTTACGGCACCTTGAACAATGCAGTGCAATTGGCTATAAATGGCATTAAAGGGATCGTTTCAATTAACACCGTCACATCCAGGTACACGACAAGAGGAATCGATGTCATTCAGTATTTTTCTTTTTGTGCAACTGCTTCCCCTTTCTTTTTCTGTGACCGTTGTAACTTTACAAAGAGATGGATTTTTAAAATGGTTTGTTGTTGTTGTTGTTGTTGGTTTTTTTTTGTTTTGTTTGACGCATTACTCGTGAGAACGAGTGGCTTCAAGTTATATCTCCCAACAAAGTACTATCTCATAGTGACCTTATTTTTATTTTTAAATATAGCGCTTAGATCCCACAAACCTTAGCTAAAAGTTAAAGAGGCATAGATTTTAGTGGCCATATATTTCTCTTAGGAAACATTGTTGATAGTGATCTGGCGACTGATGCCACTGGAGATGTTCCCTACAAACTTTTCCATGCCACCAAGCTTTCCAAGGAATAAGTGCATGAGCTCTCTCTGATTGGGCGGAGACAAGATAGATCTACGATGAGCTTGTAGAAAGTAATTAGATTTTATTATTTTTGATAAGTAAGACTAGCAGTAGCACACTCAATGAGAATACACAAAAAACAGTTGATTTTAACTCTGTGTCCATTTTCCCTCCTCTCCCACTCTACTGGGCAGCTTCTGCATATTCTTGACGTTGGTCAGTTCGCTTGGAAGATAAATAATGATAAAACATTGAACATTTTGTACTCTGATGAGGCCTTTATTTCCAGATCAAATTTGACAGAAGTAAAATAATGTAAAGAACAGTGTCAAAATTGAACCTTCCCCCCNNNNCCCCCCCCCCCCCCCAAAAAAAAACCACCTATAGTCTAAGAAAAAAAAAATTATACCACTTCTTCGGCGCCCGCTTCTAATTCCCATCGTTCCTTCTGTTTATTTATACTACTACTACTACTGCTGCTGCTGCTGCTGCTGCTGCTGCTGCTGCTGTAATAACAACAACAACAACAACAATAATAATAATAATAATAATAATAGCAATAATCATGATGATGAAGATGATGGTGATGATGATGATGATGATGATGATGATGATGATGATCATGATGATGATAATAATAATAATAAAAATAACAATAATAATAGTAATAACTACGATGATGATGATGATGATGATGATGATAATGGTGATGATAATAATAATAATAATAATAATAATAATAATAATAATAACAATAATAATAAAAATAACAATAATAATAGTAATAACTACGATG
>BLXT01000977.1:414487-424578 GCA_019648995.1 Plakobranchus ocellatus
CCCCCCCCCCGCCTCATTTGCGCATATTGTTTATGATTTCATAACATTACTAGTTTGATCCCTTTTTTCGTTCTGAGACTAAAACTTTTTAAAATAAGATACCTAACCTTAATATGCATGCATTAGTTTTTTTTTTCTTTTTACCTTTAAATTTTTAAACAAAATAATGAACTTTTGTCTGTCAAACCATATTTCGGCTGCCTTCAATTATTTCTCTTTAATCCTTTATGAGTTTCGAACTCTCCGAAACATTAAAACTATTGATTAAAGGTACAGGATTTCACAATCTTATGAAGAGTTTGAGGCTTTATAAATTCGTTGATATTAACCTGTTTCTAAATCTTAAAAGGACTTCTTTAAAAATGAAAATAGGATAAATTTCTTCAGTATAGTAAGTATGCTTAATTAAGTGAGTAAAATAATTAAAAGGGGTTTAATTTTTTTTCCTGTTTTACCTTTAATGTTGGTGCCAAAACAGATCAATAAAAAATGAAAATTAAAAAACCTATTCTGCGTTCTGCTTTCTGACTTGACGTTGCCTTAATTCCTATATGAATATCTAACGGTAGCGCACACCACGAACATAATGGCGTTGTTACAGTTTTATCGTTTTTGGGTGTAAGGTTTTCTAATATCACTAACAAAATACTAAAAATAAAACGAATTCTAACCAGTCTTACTATTAGTTTTAGAAATATCACACTAAGCAAACCGGGTCTATCAAAGAATAGGAAAGGCAAACGGAGAAATTATTTTGTCGTTTTTAATTTGAAATAAATGGATCCTTGCACTTTAATAGCAGGAACTTTTAAATTTTTAAATTTTGCCCCAAATCACTTTCACCATTCAACTCAACGTAGTAAATTTACGCGTCACACATAAAAAGTATTTTACTATGAGTCATGGTTGCCACGGTAACAGCCACCATATTACATTCTTATCGGCAAATTTGCAAACATTCAAAATCCTTCTAGTCAACGTTTTAAAATCCAAATTCATTGTAACCTAGAATTTATATTAAAAACAAAAAAACCTATACAACCATATTTCGCACGTGGCAATTACAAACCTGGCACCCCTGGGCGTAAAACCTTGACTTCGTTCTAATAAATATTGTGCAATTTAAAAAGTCAACTTTCTTAAGATGCAATGTAGTATGACCATGTGTACTTTTGTTTTATGCTTCTCCTTGTTTTATTTGAAGTTTTAAATCAAAGCTCGAGCTGGCATATTGTCAAACATAATTATAAGAAACGTGTAATTCAAAACAGGCGAAAGGTCAGTTTGAACCTTATCTACAACAAAACAGATGTTATTCATAGTGATAATCAAAACGGGAGTTCAGGACATAAAAATATTGCTTTATTTAAAAAAAAAAAAACCAATGTATGAATCAAGTTCTTTGTTTATATTATCTCGAAATAATAATAACTAATGTTTAAAAGTCTTGATTTTCTCTTCATTCTCTATATGTTCTGTTGGCAATTTTATTTGAAAGCTCACAATTTACTTACGTTCTCCTCTTTTTTAAAGAGTGAGGTCTGTGACAGACATCGACGACCATCGCTCTCCTTTTAATCCTGCCGTGGTTAAACATTATCCAAAATTTCCACACTTGAAGATCCATGACCCTCTGTCTACATCTACCCCTCCGTCTCTCAGTTTTCCCAGGTCAAGATAGATTTTAGAGGCTTTAATAACGGCATTAATTTTCTTTTTAAATTTAATGTTTTTTTTCTTCTAAGACTAAGAATTTTTAAAAGTAAACACCTCTTTGTAATGTGCATTCGATTCTCTGTTCTGCCCTTGAAATTTTTAAAGCAATTAATATTTATCTATGATGAAACCATGTTCTGCCCAACTGCTTCTTTTTAATCCTTTGTGAGTGTCAAACTCTGGCAAACATACAACTTTAGACCAAAAGGTACAGGATTTCACTATCCTTAGTTTTCTTGAAGGCATCGGGCTTTACACAATCGTGGACATTGATCTATCTCTAACATTAATAGGACTTAACGTTACGGAATCATTATCATTGAAAACATGATACACTTCTTAAATATGTATTTGCTTAATTTTTTTAAACAGCGATCAATTTATTTTTTGCTGTCGCACCTTTCCTGTGAGTGAGAGCGAGGATAGCGGACATACATAAAAAAGACACTATCTTGCGTTGCAATTATCTAACATGATTGCAAGGCCTATACAAATAATTGAGCGTAGCTCCTTCAATAATAATAATGAAGTGTACTTTTAATCGTTGCTTTTACCAATTAAAACCATAACGAGCAAATGAAAAGTTGTCAAGAGGGCAAAAAACACAAGAAAAGTAATTTAAAAAAAAACCAGTTCTATTAACCATTGTCGATTGTATTAAAAAAAAAATGCCCAAGTGGCAATGCTTTTGCAAGATACGGTTGAATTATTATAAGAACAATGTGTATGTTTGTTGCTAATGCAGGGCCTCATATATCGATACATAGAGATGATATACGCAAGTTGTCCTGTCCCAGGGGACTAAAAATACAGTGATGAGAGGTAAGTTGAGGCTTGCCTTTTAACAGACGTGGCGCGCTGAGCTTAGGGAGCTGAAAATGCTACATTCAACGCCCTGCCGAAGACGCTCGCTTACCACCTGGGTAGCCCTGACGCACCACAAGTGGTACCGTACCACAGGTTGAGAACCATTGCTCTTTGGAAATGTACGAGACTGTTGTTATAGACCTAGTAGCAGAATATAGAATTTATATCTATTAGTTAGCTTCTCCCACGAAGAGAAAAAAAAAGAGAAAACATTATTCTTTATCTCAAAGAATGAGATTTTCTGCACAATCGTGTAAAAGATCTGATAATTTTCATTGCAAAGATTCCATGATCACAATTTTATAATAACTAGAATCCACCAAAACATTTGTCCCTTCTCAATAAGGAACAGTTCCAGATTTACATACTTTCCAATTTAAAAAAAGCATGTTGGCAGTTATGATTATGCGGTGGTTTATGAAAAATGACATTTTGAGACAAATCAGAACAGTTCACTTTTTCTTCCAGTTATCACGAAACCTTTGTAATCATGAGTCAGAATTCTGATAAGATATAAACAAAAGTTGATCAGTTCACTTATCTTCAATGAGCAGCTCACGCTATTGGAAGCTCCGTAATAATAATAATGAACAACAACAACAAACAAACGGTGTTTTGTATAGGGAATTCATCATTAGAGGGTGCCCGAAATGAGCATCTCGTCTGACCTGCTTTCATCACGTGGTCGCCCTGAGGCGAGCAACAGTGCGTGGTGAAACTTGAGAGGCCAGGGAACCACAGCACGGGCAATTACCTGACACTTAACCGTTTCAGCCACTTCTCAACCCTTTAACACTGTTTCCGGTACACCAAAGGTTTTGCGGATTTTTCTGTCTCCTATGCCTATTAAAAAGTGCTTTGGAAAGCGACCCTCCTTTTTTGTTTTCGAGACCCTCTTCGAAAGTTTTGATCTGGGTGAGCGTCTTCCTGTGCTAAAAGAAAAAAAAAAAACATGAAAAAAAAACAAGCTAAAGCCTAACCTCACGAAAAGCAATGGGGATTGATGTGCGTTAAAATGTTATTGCCAAATTTTTCTGTTCATTAACTTAATTCATTATGCAACGCTTCTCCTCAGCCTATTCTTTTTCCCCCCTTTTCATCCAGGTGCAACTGGCAAAGTAAAATGTAAAAGATTTCCGCTAGTGGTAGTCATTTAGTGCAGGGTTTTCCCCCCGTACCTGATCCGTCTCCTTCACTTCAGTCTGACAATGCCAACATTTCGTTTCTTCTGACTACTGGAACGCTTGGTAATTCCGAGCTATAGAGTTTTATGATGATAATGATAATGATGATGATCAGAATGATGATAAAGACACTGATAATGATAATAATGTCGATGCTCGTAATGATGATAGTGATAATGTAAGTAATATTTGGAGCATCCATTTTCTCGTCTCCGAAGACACACACGCACACACACACACACACACACGTGCACACATAAATAATACAGGCAAACATTGCTGAGCATGCTAGTAAGGTAACACAAGTCCTCCTATTTCCTCCCCAGGCATCTCAACATCTCTGTCTATGGCTACAAGCTCTAATCACTCCTCTTTCTTTTGAACTCGTTCCTGATTGTTTTTGCGGCTGCAGCAAATTAGCGTCCCCGTCAGACAAAGCTATCCAACTGTTGCCTCTTCCATGCATGAATACAAAAAATAAAAAATCTATGCCTCGCCGAAAAACGGGAAAAAACCCTTAGTTTTATTTTTTTGGAGGAAAGTAAAGTGATGCAAACGATACGAAAGCAACGCGAAATCTAAGTAAAGGTGTAGTTGCGCATTGTCGGGTTAGAAGGGAAATGTACAAAAAGTGCACAAGTGGTTCAACTTTTTCTGAGGTCATAGGTATGGCATCGAGTGCAAATGCATTAAAGCAAGCATGTAAAAGAGATGTTCTCTGATGAATTAAACAAAAATCTTTTACATTAATTTTTTTGTCGTTTGGCTTTTTTGAAGTGCTTGTTCTTATCATCATTATACAATAAAACACAACGGGTAAGGCGATTATAAAACTTAATGTTTGGCAAGGGCAACAATGGATGTGCACTTGCAAAAAGTTGGCTATCTTATAATTATTATTAATGGCTTGACAGGTAAATTTACAGATATGGATAGATAAAAGAGCATTATAACTTTTTGAAGTTAAAAATGTGGCCCACATTTAAGTTTTTACTTCTTTTGCAAGAAATAAACATTTTTGCGATGCTGAGAATCTAGAACTAGCTATATTCACTTGCTAAGAATCTGTCTTTTGATCTACTCTACCAAAGAAAAAATAGTCTCTTTGGATGCGCAAGTATATGACGGGGTCACGATAGAAGTAATGTGAATTAAATCTCCCTACAAAGTATCCCAAAACTGCAAGAGCAAAGAAGTCAACAGTTTTGAACCAAAAATTGGAACAGTAACAGTATACATCGATTTAACATAAATTAAAACAACATTAGAGCTAAATAAATAATGATGGCTGCCGACACAATCATTAGAAGTAAATAAATAGATAAATATTTATTTTCTATCTCTTGAAAGAGGAGATGCATTGCTAAATCAAAGGAATAAAAGTACACATGATAAATGGATATATCGAAAAAAAAAATGAACAATTTTTTTTAAAATTCCTTTTTCATTTGTAGTTTCTTAAAATTTAAGCTGAGTAATGTTTTTTTTTAAAGTTTTTTTTTAAACGTTCACCAAGAAAATGGATAACTCTTGTATTCCTTGTACCCTCATGATTTACTGACACAGTTCAGAGACAGCATTAAATTTTGACATGTGGTCGGAATTAAAGGAGGTAAGTTCTACGGTTGAAGAAAGGAGTAACTCAAACGCATTGCCATTATGAGCAAACCAGTTGCCAAAGGAACCAAACTACAGCATCTTTACTCGCTGATCTTTGCCTCAGTTGTATCTCCATTCTCAACTCAGAAAGGGCTGGCTAGATTTACATTATTATTAATTCATTTATCAAATAAACTACACACTTTTTGGTTTAGATGCAAAGCTTTCATTCGGACATTTTCGCAGAAAAATGTTTTAGAAATTAAAATTATATAATATATATTATATATATATATATATATATATATATATATATATATATATATATAAACATGAATATGTGACACATCCTATCGTAATTATTGCAGTGTATTTAAAGTAGGATATGCAAGCAAAATATTTAATATAAATTGCATAAAACACATGTATCTTACAAATATTGATCAGTTTTTAGATAGGTCTCTTAAGACCCGGCGAAAGTAAAGGCGGCGAGGAAAGCAATGGCAAACTACCTCATAATGCCGTATGCCAAGAACAATCAAGACCCTACCCCTGGTTCCCCGATGCTTGGACTAAGCTTGGGACCCACTTTACTTATTTTTTTATTTGATAGATGAAGATATCTATATTAAAAAAAAAAAAAAACAACACCTTTGTAGAATTTGGCAGGATGTGCATGTCAAACCAGCAAGACCTGGGCAGATTTTAGTATTATACAAAGTAAAAGATATGAATTGTATTATTTTTAATAATTTACCTTGCTACCGCGAAGCGCCTCAGGATAAGGAGACATTCAGCTTTTAAAGTGTTACTGATGGTTTTCTGTCATTCACCTCAATAGACCGTCAGAGATCTACCTAATCGTTGCCTCATACAGCACTGTGTCAAACAATACAAACATACTATAATTTAAATCCAAGTCACTTCATCTTGATTTTGAGACAAGTATCGGTGTGAAGTTTTAATACTTGTCACCTAATTTGGTGCCTTTGAAATGCAATATGGAAAGCTGAACCAGTCGGCCTCGATATAAATACACAGATCGAGACTAAAAAACATTAAGATCTGACAATGTATTGCATTGAAACTTTTCACTCCGACGAAACAAAAGGAGATTTTTAAAAAGTCTTTGTCTGCTCATGGAACCGCAGCGATTAAAGGATGTAGGTTGCTATGGGTGGACCATTACGCCGGCCGGGCTACATTTTAAGAATATTCCGTCAAACAGGCATGCTGTGGGCTTTGCAAAATTCTAATTTCATGAAAGATATTTCGCTGTATATCTATACCTATATCTACATCTATAAGCCTCTGTCTCTCTCTCTGTCTGTCTGTCTGTCTGTCTGTCTCTCTGTCTGCCTGTCTGTCTGTCTGTCTGTCTCTCTCTCTCTCTCTCTCTCTCTCTCTCTCTCTCTCTATATATATATATATATATAGGTCAACTAATTGAGGGTTGTGGTATTGTCTCTTGCGTTTAATGTTTGTGAGGGCTCTTGATGTGGGAAGAAAGTTAAATTCTTTGAAAAAGTTAAGCCGCCGGAACTTTTCTACAACACTGTATACATGCCACACTCGACTTTAAATCCTCTCAACCCATCATAATTATTTTCTCGTGTTTTTCGTATCATCTCTTATTCCCTCCTCCTCTCTCCCTCCCCACCCCCCGCTCCACCTTTCTTCTTCTTCTTCTTCTTCTTCTTCTTCTTCTTCTTCTTCTTCTTCTTCTTCTTCTTCTTCTTCCTTTCTTTCTTTCTTTCTTTCTTTCTTTCTTTCTTTCTTTCTTTCTGTCTTTCTCTTTTCATCTATCTCTAACCCTCTATTTCCTCTCTGAGTCTGTCTTCTTTCCGTTTTTTTTCTACTACATTACTAATCTCATTTCTTTTGCTGAAATGAAATTTAAAAAAAAAAAAAAGAAGAAGCAACCAACAAACACAGTAAACAGTTGCTGTCTGTGTTGATCTTAAAGTTGTTTACGCCAGTCGGCATCCGTCTCACTCATAACCACGCAAGGGATCAAGGAATCGGTTTGTAGCCCACAGGGAGTATGTCTAAGTATGAAACGATGCTCACTTTCAATACCTACTAGCCTGAAAAATGGGGAGAGAAGCTTATATCTAAGTGCTTTGACATTTAAAACCCAGGGAAGACGGATAAAGCTCTCAGGAAGTATTAATTGGAGATCAGAGGAAAGGCTCGTCTTCCGGATTTCCTCGTCAAATATTTGGGTGTGATTAAGAGAAGCATTAAAAACCGAGGTCATGAAAATGAAAAGTGATATGAAAATTCGTAGCATATCATTAATAGAAGAACTTAAAAGCATTAGAGACAGAAGTTTCAAACCACATACATACAGCTAGCAAATTACGCAACTGAGCTGATTTGTTAGCAATTTTATAAACGTATTTATTGTATATTATAATTTTTTTTTTGCTGATAAATATTTATACTTTATTAAGTTTAACCGCATTAAGGATTTATTATTTTTATAATTGTTACTACTACTACTACTACTACTACTACTACTACTACTACTACTACTACTACTACTACTACTACTACTACTACTACTACTAGTACTACTAATACTACTGCTACTGCTGCTGCTGCTATAGTTACTGCTGCTTCTTATATTAGCATCACTTCTATGACTGTTACTTTTATTCATAGATCTCGTTCTCGAATAACGCAGGTTCCAAGAATAACATCTCACTTAATCTTTGAAAAAGCATACGAGTAAATTATCAATTACAAATAACAGGTAAGTTTTCTTCGGTATTAAACGTATAGGTGGTGCTTTGTCGTTGCTCAAAAGATGTGTTATGATGTAATCAATCAAACGTGCAACGATCTTTTTTCTCTGCGATCTTTGTAGATATTTCCGAAAAGAGTGCTAAATAAAGAGAGTGTGCGCAGTGTGCAATAAGCCTCTATATGTGGCTCATCGCTCACTTTGTTTCAGTAAAAACAGGACCGTATCTATCTTGACCCTCAATGTTTCACTCTTTTTCTCCTTTATATCTCTTTCAAGCTCAAAATGATAAAATGTCTCTCTTCGTTTACCATGTCGACTTCTCTCTGTTCCTCTTCTCCAAATTTGGATAGCTCAAGGCTTTACCATTTATAATTACATAAAAATCATATCTAAATCATAAAACAGTCTTTAAGGCTTCAAAACAATACTTGTAATGAGATCCATAAAAATATTATTTTCACACACCAATCACAGTTTTTTTTTTTATTCAACTAGTTTTTCATGTAAAGTTCAGAAAATTAACATAATGAAAATACCGCTTATTAACGTAAAGCTAATCTTTCTTACGTATGAAAAATGAACCACATTCTGAAGACTGTTAAAACCTTACACTGTAGACAGCTCACGGTCATCTTTTTGTTTTTATTTACATTTCATCAGAATCAGTTTATACTCTACCCTGGCGAGGATAAAGTTTTAGCTTGAAGTCATGTGTATCAGGTAGACATAAACACTTTCAAACTTAGAAATGCAGGGCTGAGATGTTTTATCAACTCAAGTTCCTCACACCTCATCAAGCTCTCAGCAGTATAATTACTAGGCATGATGGTGATTGATGGCAAAAATAATTGTAGTTTCAGAGGGCGATACTAGAATTAAGGTTTTTGACTCAAAAAGTGGGCAAAATCGGAATGGAAAAGAAGCTTAAGAAAGTAATATATGAAGAAACCGCCCAGTAGGGCTTAGAAATGAATAAATAAACATTGGTCTATGGATAAGGATAAATGGGTAAAGCGTGAATGATTAAAGTTAATAGAATACAAATGCAGTTTTGGGTAAGCAAGGCTCTATGGTTTCCTAAAAAAAAAAAAGCACATTTAACATTTATTAAAGAATGGGCATCACATTAACTGTTTTTCTTTTGATGATACGGGAGATAGTAAATATCAATACAAAAGAGTGGTGACGGCAATGATCATAATGATGATGATGATAATGATGATGATGATGATGATGATGATGATGAGGATGATGAGATTCATGTGATAAAAATTATTATGTATAAAATTACAAAAATGGGCCTGATGCAAGGGTTAATGCTCGTGAGGATAATTCATGCGAAAAATGATTTATGTATCTGTATGTATTGCTTACATTGTGCTTATAATACTGCTCACCTCTGTTGAGTTGATAACACTGAAATAATTGATGATGATTATGTGATAATTTAATCTTATCTTAGTTACGTTTACTTCTAACATTATATTTATTTTCCTTCTCCTTTTTGTGTGTACAAAGTAGGCCTACTGTCTATGTTTCGTTGGTTCCATTAATTTTATAAAATGTATTTTGAATTACAGGTGCCCAATCGGTTACACTGGTGTGCGGTGTGGGTACATCGACGAGGAGTATATACTAAGTCTACTCAACAGCTCACTGATTTCTAGCTGATGACCAGCGGAAGGACAGCAAAGAAAATCCTCATACAGCCAGGTGAGTGATGAATGATCTCTTTTGGCTGAGGAAGCAAAGTGGTTACAGGAAACGTTCTGAGATCTGCACTGGCCTTCTATCGCGGGTTCGAGACTCATCACCAGTGATTGCCTTCTAAGCCTAAGCTATACACACAAAAACCAAACCTTTTCCAAGATTGCAGATTATCTTTTCTCTTTTATTTTTTATTATTTATTTATTTATTTATTTACTTATCTATTTATTGAATTTATTTTATTTTATTTTATTTATTTTTTTGG
>BLXT01000977.1:533747-559639 GCA_019648995.1 Plakobranchus ocellatus
TTAAACACAGTTGAAGGCTTATGAGATCAGTTTCGGATAAAAATGATTGTCAAAAATGAGAGCCAAGTCTAATAAGTGAATGACACGAATTGAAGCAAAATAATCGAGAGGTATAAAGTTATTGGGAAAGTCAAAGGAACTGGAAGAGTAAAAATGAAAAGAATGGGAGAGGAAAAATAGGGTCAAAAGGGGTAAGAAGGAAGGAGAAAGCTAAGAGAAACGAGATGGCCAAGAAAGAGAAAAACATATGGGAAACCCAAAAAGTAAGGGGCAAAATTATGTAGATTGAGAAGGAATCAACGAAAGTGAATGATGGAAAAAGGAAAAAAGCAAGAGACAAAAAAATATAAGCGATGTAAAGCAAGTAGAGATAGCTAATAAGTTTCATTAGATATAAGGGATAGGGCATGAGAAAAAAGAAAGAGAAAAATTTTAAGCAATGCCCAGCTTGTAAAGATGGCTAGCATGATCCATCAAATGGAAGGGCTGTGGCATAGGAAAAAAAAAAAAACGAAAACGTTCATTCACTTTGAACCACCTGCATTTGCTGCAAGGCTTTCATAAGCTCAACTGATTCAGAGCACAATCTATGCGGCATAATTAATGCTTTATTTATTTTCAGCTGGTATGATGCTCAACTGAGCTCAAAAGAGACAACATTAACAATAACAAAAACAACAAGCGTTAAAAAAAAAACAACAAAAAAGGTGGGAGCATTTGGGTCAGTAAATACGGTAAGTTTTCTCAAAATAAAGCTATGAGAAAAGTAAACAGCAAAAACCCCCCAAAATCTTACATCTCTTTCATGTTTCATCCTTTGCCAAAAAAAAAAAGAAAAAGAATTTGCAAGGAAATAAATAATCAACCACAAGCCCAACAAACACAAACACATGACAGAAAAAAAATATATAATAACAAGCCACAGAAAAAAAAAACAAAAACCTCTCACACATAGACATGATACAGGTGTACATTATATGGTGAAAATAATACCTGTCCTATTTTTTTCTGCGATTCAAAAGAGAATATACCCAAAAGCAAAACTGGTCTTGGAAAAAAGAAAAAAAAAAAAAAAACATGAAAATGAAAGCCAAAATGTTGGCCCCTGAAGTTCACCTCACTTGAGTTAAATCATAAAAAAACGCGATAAGGTTTTTGTGACATGAATCTACATTCCACTTAGGCGTTCTTTTCTTCCAGTCTTTATTTTTACAATCATCATTTTACTGCAAATTGTAACCTTTCAATGGTTGATGCTGCCTAGCATTTTGCATGAAGTGGATTGCACCAAGATATCGGTTATCTGGCCATGATCTCTTGAACAGAAACAAAAGAGTTGAATACGCTGATTATGTTTCTTATTTACATAATCAAGAGTTGTCTGTACAAAACAAAAGGTGAAGTGTAGACAGCTGCACTAATTTTGCTTTTACTAGGAACCACACACAGGACATACAGAGATAGAATATGTCAGCGGGTAATTTTGCAGCCAGCACTTGGTCCAGCATGGGCTAAATGGGATGAGATCATCAGTTGAGAGTTGGATTTACAATAAAAACTCAAATTCCATCTCCCAAGAAAAGTGTATTACCTCATTTTTTCAAAGACTGGCGTTATGTTTCACTTGTATCTCTTGGATCACAAACAAAACATTGCAAAAAGTGTAATGTGCCTTATTCTCCTTGCAACAATATACAAAGATATATATAGCGAAATTCAAATATTCACGCCACCAAAATGGTTTTTTGGGTGAAAATACTTACATAAAAACCTCATGTAATTGAAAAAAAGTTACGATTTGAGCCTTTTGCCATAAAATGTTTCTTGAGACCAACCATAAACACCACTCTGTCACTGGGTTAACATAATGGAATAATTCAGACTTATGCCAAAATGCAATTAGGTCTAAGAGCTATCATATGATGTGCATATTACAGAAATGCACCGATACAATTTTCTTAAAACATGCAACAATCACAGGGGAATGGGTATTTTGAAGAAAAGAACAACCTCAGATTTGATAATTTTTTTTTTCAATTGTGCCATTATGACAGCCCAGTGACCATGTTTTACTTTTCAGAAAAAATAAATTTCCAAAATTTTAAATAGTCGTTTTTCCATTTTTTACAGTCTTTTTTTAAAGCAAAAATTTAAAACCTCAGTATCTTGACAAAGAGCTACAATATTTCTATTTAGTGTTTACCATGACCAAGCTTAATAGATATGCATTTTTTGGCTGCATCAATAATTTAAATCAGTAAGAAATTTGAACTGATCTCATGATATAGGCATAATGTGATACTAATGATTATTGAAGACGTCTCTTACACTTTAAACAGAATTATTCTTAGTGTAAATAAAAATACTCTGCCCATAATTACAGTTTTGCATTGCAATTGTTTTTTGCTTCCTGCTGATAAAGCACACACCACTAGTGGTGTGCTCTCAATTATAGTATGTCAGTGCTTCAATAATAACTATGAAATAACAAAAATCAAGCAAAATTAATTGGCACTTTTTTCTTCACATGAAGAGCTGTGTAAGTGAAAGAGTCTAAACCAAGGCTGCTAGATTTGCATAATATGAAGGCCTATTGCCTATTTGTCAAAAAAAAAAAAAAAGAAACAATCAAAATATCAAGTCCCATTTTTAACAAATGCAGCCAATGATAACTACGAAGATGAAAACTGGATAGAGATTTCTTGATTCCTTGTCAAAATGCAACTGATAAAAGCGTTTTTTTTTTTGTTTTTTGTTTTTTTTTTTAATCTTCATATCTCTAATTAAAGTGTCCTTTGCAATATCTGACACATTAAAATTGCGTTCTTGACAATCTTTTTAAGTGCTATTGAATTTTGATTCACATTATTCACTAACATTTGCCACATGGATTGCACATTTTAAAATGCTGACCAAATATTCCTTTTTTTCTCCCCTCATGAGTTAAATATTAACTTTTACAGTATGAAAGCATTGCTATTCTGTGACAAGCATAAAAGCTGAACAATATTATCTTGGTCTGTTCCCTAATCACCCATTCATTTTTTGATACATATTTATCCCAACCCTGCCTTCCTTGCCTTTTTCATAAGTGAGATGTCTAGGTCCTTTCTGATCACTCAAGTAATTTAGAATATGAATACCTACTGTGTAGAAGGGATGGAAAACTGTCATAAGTCTGTTTTCTCCTAAGTGTGGTTATGACAGTATTCCATATTATGCACACTTTGTACTTTTTTTATTCTTTCCTCTGACAAGACTGCAAAAAGCAAAAACCTGACACAAATGGCCTAACAGCTTACCATATCTCCTGCAGAAGCCTCTCCAAGCACCATACGAATTCCAGCACCATCCTCAGCTGAAAGAAAAACAACACCCAAAAAATAATAATAATAAAAAAAATTGAACTGAAACATACTAAGATTTGGTTTTGGGTGATTGAATCTGTACATTACTCAACACATCTTGAAGGTCTGCACCCATTAAGCCACAGTAATTACAAGATGTTCTGGCAATACCTGCTAGGAGGTTGGCTGTCTTGCACAGTCAAGCCAGAAAAGAGTCACTAAAAAATTACTGAATATTGAAGATTGATCAAATGTTTTTTTTTTTTATTCTCTATTCTCCTAAATGATCTGGTGAGCTAATTCTACCCATAAAGAAGATCATATAATGGGTTATATTTCCTGTTTCCTTAATCATGGAGTAGGCCAAGTTGCCCCCAATATTATCAATATGACACATACTTTTTCTTTGCAAAATTTTACATTGTGCTTGTTAGGAATGAGGTTTCACTGGAATGGCAGTAGCCTTTCAGGCCTTCACTTTCCATTTGCCATTCATATAAAATGTCTTTTCCATTATTTTGATCATGAAATATAAACACAGCCTCATCTTTAGATCCAGAGGTAAAACCACAGACCCATATTAAGTATTGATTGATCCACCACTACTCTCAAAGACTGTAATACTATACTTTCAAATTTCATTCCGCATGGTTTTCTTAAGTTTCCAACAAGGGAAATAATCATAAAAATAATGCTCTGTATAGCTTACCTCTAACTGCATAGCCATCCTTGATAGAAGCAGGGAATGGAGGGAGAGGTTCTGCTGCGTACACTGTGTCAGCTAGATAACGGCCCAAGGCATCTGAGAGTGGCACAGATGTTGTCACAAGTTTATTCATAAGAAGTAAAGACCTGATTGCTTCATTTCAACAAACAAAGGAAGTCTCTTGTGATAAGCAATAAATAAACAAGCTTACTCTGCTTGCTCACTCAAAAAAAAAATTTTTTTTTTTAAAGAACATTCAAGTAAAAAACTTTTTGAATTCCTTTCTCAACAATGCAAAGATCATTAACTAAGAAGCAAGAGTCATGTCAAGCATATTGCCTTCCCCTGTCATATGAACATACTACACTGCTACACTTTGATTGCAAATGGATGCAGAATTTGATTTTGTAGCAAATATTCAAAAAACTTAAGTAACTTTAATTATTTAAACAGCGCTATTTAAGAAAAAAATATTTAATTGAGAAAAATCAAAAAGAACGCTTCCCCATGATATCACGCTTGAATCAAGAATTTGTCATAAGGAACTACAGGCAGCCTAATTAAAACTGACATTAACTTAGATAAAGTTTTTGTGGCCACACCACCTTTAAAGGCCTTTACTTTCAAGCTTATACATAAATACTTTTTGTGTCACTTTGAAGAAGAAAATAGATTAATTTCACTATCATGTAAGCGACTTGAAATGAGACCATCCCTTTTGAGATAGATTCTATTCCTTTTTACAGATTTTGGAATAAAACTACAGTTAATTTGTACTTAAAAACATGTTTAAAAGCAATGCAAACGCATATACCAGCACAGAAACAAAATACCTCAACACAGTTTTAATCAGAGAAAAGCTCAAGATGGTGACATAAAATTGGTTTAAAATGTGTAAAGCCGGTCATAAAGGCTAGTCTCATAACACATGCATAAAGCCCTATTTTGACAAGAACCTAATCTCTCTCTGTTAATTTGCATTTCAACCTCCACTATTAAAAACCTGAAAAAAATATGTTTTCTTCATTCCTGGGGTGATCTCTTTCTCTTCACCTTTGATATTCACAGATTGTGTGTGTAGCACAGGAGTATTCTCCATCACCATGGCAACAGCTTCATCCACACTGAACATTGGGTACGGAGATTCCCTGGGTCTTGAGGCCACTTGATTTGCATCTACATTGCCTAAAAACATGAAAAAAAATTTTTCTCGTCATTGCACCTTAAGAGTGTTTTATAAAATCATTTTATTTTAACGGTAAAGTGTCAAATGGTGAAAGTTCTGAACAACTGCTTTTAAGACATTTATAATTTTTTCTAACAAATCTTTTCAGAAAATCTATATATGTCTTTAACAATCAAACATATTAAGGAAAAAAAAGCTTTCAATTTAGAGAAATATAATTTCATTAATCATATTTTCAGGCCAAAAATGTTAACTCTTTATGGAGAGCATATGTAAAAGCCTTCAAACAAATGAGGCGCAAAGAGCAAAAAAAAAAAAAATTACAGACACAGACAATCAAAATAAAGGACAAAGATCATGCAAAACCCTTAAACAGGGCATGCAAAAATTGTTAATAACTGCAAATATGTAAAAATAGTTTACAGACAGATAGTAAAAAGACGAAAAGCATTCCAAAAAGGCTGGAAAAAAACTACAGAGAATGATGGAGATGTAAGAGGCAACTCAATTTTTGTGATGAAAAAAGGGTTATTTATTTTGATGATTATTTGTTATATATATGAAAAAGTTTAATGCAATACAAGTTACATCATTTTCATAAGCATTCTGACTAAATGCAAGGTGTTATAAAAGATGTCAGAAAAGACCGACTCACTGTGAAAATCATGACTCTGGTTGTGATGATGATGATGGTGGTGGTGATTCTGATGATGAGAATGTCCATGATCCTTGTCTGGACTGGCAGGAGATGGTGGGTGTGGGGAGATAATGTTGCTGCTACTGCTGCTGCAATTATGGGATTCTCCACTGTGTTTGTGGGTGTGGGAGGGTGCCTACGGGAAGAGAAAAAATGAAAAATTGTTTACTTATTGCATGTGCTACAACAGTGTCTTTATGGATCTTGCATTTTTTTTTTTATTTTAAATCTCACATTCTAACCATATCATCAAATTAAAATTTACATATATGAATTTATTATGGTTTCAGTAATATCTTATCACACGGTATATAAAATTTTCTGAAGAATTCGTTTCTTTAAAAGACCATTACAATGTTAACAAAATTACTTAGACTTTTTTTTTTTGCCTTAAAAACTGAAATTTGTTGCAAAGTTCTAGTCTACCTTTTTTTTTTCCTTGTTTAGAAGAATTCCATTTTGTTTTTAGATCATAATTTTTTTTCAATTAATTTTTTTTTGATATGTTAACTTACTTATATTTTACTCATATGATTTCTATAATAAAATTTGTATGCAAGCCATTGGTAAGAGCTGGACAGTGCATAATTTACATAGAATGTTTCTTCAACTTTTTGTGCTCAATTTTTAGATACTGGAAAAGCAATACTAAATAACAAAAATGCTTTGATTTTAACAGAACTGGCCCTATATTTTTTTATGTTGTTCACATTTTAAGTGAGAACCATCAGTTTTGTGTGTTTGCCTTTTGAAACATTTGATAGGATTCACCAAAACATAAATCTCAAGTTTATGATAGTAACAATAATAGCATACAAAAAATGCTTCCTTACCAACATATCAGTTTTTTTTACCTTTTTGCTATGACATTTGATTGTTCTTTTCCAGGGCGATTTTGTTATTTCTTTGGTTTATAACAATAATGAAAAAACTGGAACCAACATGAGTTAATTTTAATTTCTTTTTGCAGGTGCTTACATGCAAGTTCGTATTTTTTTTTTAATTGCTTTGATAATATACTGATCTTAACCCCATACCTTTCTTTATACAGCAGGAATTCTCCGTGGGTCTAGAGCAATAATTTTTTTTTATGCTAATAACGTAAGTCACGGAACAGAACTCACTTTCATAATTCGACTACTTTATTTCCTTTTGTGACTCAATTTTCGAAGTGTACAGCTTAATTTGAAGTGATGCTTTTTTTCCCTTTAATTGCCTTAAAAAGTTAACGCACACATACCAGACTGATCTATAAATACTACAGATTTTTATTCACACATCTATACCCATCAGGTTATAGAGCAAGGCTGATATGAAGTCACATATGTCTTGAGACCATACCAGTGAGTTGACATATCTTTTAGGAAAAAAATATTTTCAAGTCTCTTTATTTCATCTTAAGTGCTGTTTAAAAGCTTTTAACATTTACTTCTTGGCCCAAAACTAAACATTATTTAATTTCAGTTTTCACCATCAGAGTTCCATAACATAGGCCATTTTATCATTTTATCTCCTTTACTCCTTTGCAAACAAAATCAATAGCTTTTTCCTCGTGCCTAATGGAATAGAAATCAGCAATTTTTCATAATTATTATCCTAAATCTACTAATCCATATGAAAAAAATTTCCGGAATTAATAGACTAAAGAAAGCCAGCTGCAGCTGATTTAGAGCTCTAACTCTAATATCGATTTTAGGCTTTTGCTCTGAGTCTGAAGAAGGAAAAAATATACTTCATAAACTCAACTCAATAAAAATTGAAAAAAAAAATTATTGTCACCATAAGATTTTTTTTTATTTTTATAAGCATCAACAAAGTACCAATTACTGTTTAAGCTTACTTCATATTTCAAACTAATTCAAACTATGTATTTCACACCTTTCCTGAATTTCAGGAGATATCTGCCTAAGGTTCTACATAAAAAAAATAACAACCAAACTTATTTTGGGAAAAAAAATCACATTCATATTTTGATAAAAAGTTCAACTGAGGTTTTCTTGGATATGCAGTTTATATTAGTCACAAAAAAATCTCACCTTACAAGATATATGTACTGGTTGCCATGAAACTAGGCAGGCAGTTGCCACTGACATTCTCAATATCGTATAAGAGGCTTTTTATCAATTTAGATATCATGAATACTTTTGGGGAAATTTGACTTTTTCCATGAAGAGTGGGGTAAGGCTTTAAACACAAAAGGAAAAAAACGTATTTAACAAAACTTCTCATTGTTAAAAAAAAAAAAAAAATCTTTGATGCTTTTCAAAATATATCAACAATGTTTCAAATGATTTGACAATCATCCGTTGGAGGAATAGATTTTGAAATTGTACAATTATTGAAATTGAAGATGACATCTCTAACCATTTCTTTTTTAATACTTCTTTCCCTCTGGTTTAATTGCAGTGACTTCATTGGTAATGATTAAAAATGCATGTCTCAAATAACAAACTCCTCCTTCCTTCTTCTCCTCCTCCCCCTGGATCTAATGTGTCTTTTTTATTGTTTGAATTAGACTGCATTTAAACAAAAAAAAAGTAAGATATTTTCAACTGCAATTCAGTGGGCAGCTACAAAGAGTCAGTGATAAATTTTTTATAAAGATAAAAAAGTATTAGAAAAGCAGGTCAATGCTCGAAAAAAAAATGTTGACGACAGGCTATAGTATTATGAGGTTGCATAAAACTTGCAAATATGTACAACACAACATATCAAAATTTGAAACACATTATATCATTCTTTGCATCATTTGCTTATATGCAACACACATACCGGTACCCTGAGAAAATTAAGCACAATTCATAGATAATGGAATACATAGTACAAGAAAAGAAAAATACAAAAGAGATGACCATGGGCTTATGAAAAAAATTGCATGTCTTTCATTAACATGTGAATTCCAGAAAATAAAAAAATTAAAATAGGAGGAAATGTCCGATTGTTGCATTAAGGAGGAAAAAATCAAAATAAGAAAACATGTTCAAGTGTACAGAGCTAGGTGATGACCAAAGCTGAGCATAAGTCAAGTGACTGCCACCTCAGATTTAGCAAGTAAGATAGATGAAGGGATAGATGAATATTTTTAGATATAAGGAACAATAAGCTCAAGTTGGTCTGTAATGTTTCATTAAAAATCTGTGAATCTAAAAATTCCTCACTTCATCATGCTTTGAAAAAGACTACAGTAACCACTTTGGATAAAAAAATATCAGATAAATTGCTTCTTTTCATATTTCAAATAATTTAAATCGTAATACTCAAAATAAACCAGGAGCTATAAAGAAATTTATGTTATTAAAAAATACACGCTCTCTCAGTATGATGATTAAAAATAAATTAATCAAAGCACAGTTGACAATTTTTCTTAGGTGCAGTGTAACAAATGCACTTATCAAATAAGTGGAAGCATCACTAAAATCAGTTTGAAAAATCAAGGTGTGCTGCTAAGAGCTTGGCTGCCTCTTCATATGTGGGCAATGCTTGAGAGCTTTGCTGCTGTTCTTGCTCTCCATAGAGAGGTCCCAGTGTTAGACTGGAAGACGCATTTGTGTGCATCAAAGGAATGTCAAATTGGCGATCACCTGCTTTTGATAGAGTGTAAAATGCTGCATAAGGAGACATTTCAACTGCAGAGAGGTCACCAGGACAGGTTGAGACAGGTTGATTTGTGTGATAATAAGAAGTGGCATACAGTGTTGTTTCACCACTACAGTCAGTAGTGTTGGTTTGTGTGCATTCAGACAACACACTCCCCTGCTGGATGGCTGTAGGGAAGAGAAAGCTTTGAGGCATATGTATGTTTTGCACAGCCTGGTCACAATACCCTGATGCACCTGAATGATCAGAGTGGGATCCTTTTAAAGATTTTGCCCATTGGTTATCAAATCCATCACTTTGCCATATTGGGAGGCTTGAAATTAAACTCTCGCCACTAAGGCTTTCATCTTGTCTATAATGCACAACACGTGGCTGTGCAGATGATTGTTCAAGAAAAGTCTGTTGATGACTAGAGTCATTAGGCAATTGTTTACTGTTCACTTCCAGAGGGTGTAAAAGGATGGAATTACTCTCTACCTGACTTCCATTCACTGTTACAGGCATTGTTGACATTACAGGCGAGGAAACCAAAGTGGTGTAGGTGACATGTGCTGTGGGATCACTTGGAGGTTTCACCTGAAGACTTGTGGTGTTAACATCATGTGATACTGGTTCAGAACTATTCTGGCTCTTAAAATCATCAACATCCATCAGAGAGACTCGTGATGTCTGGCAAGTGTCTAGTATCTCAGACCTTTCAAAATTTTTATTTTGGCCATTTGGGGAGTCAAGCATGACATTCACATGATTTGTATCCAGCCTGTTCAAATCTATGTTAATTGTCTCAGCAGGCCCTTTACTTGCTGATACCTTCAGATTTGACTTTAAAGCATGAGATGAACTCTTTTGAAGACTGCCTCTTTTCATTCTGTGCTTTTTCAGCTTCGACAGCATCTGTGAAATTCTTTTCTTTGATGGAATACCATGTGATGATGAGATCTGTACTGGATGATCCATCTCCCTATTTTCTTGAACAGATTGCCCAAATATAAACTGTGGATTATTTTCAGAGCTATTATTTTGTCTCACTGGGTCACCTGCAAGAGGTGTCTTTGCAGAGAATGCATCTATCAAATTTAAAGCACAATCTGACTTTTGCTCTGTAAACAGTATGTTTCTTGGTAAACACTGACTACTGTCTAGGTTCATTGTGCACTCAAAATCATTTGAATCTTTGTCACCTGAGCCTGCAATACTGGATGGTCTCATAATACAAGACATTTTGGGGCACAAAAAGGCCATTGCTTCATTCTCTTCAGCCTTATCCTTATTTCCAGTTGGTATTTTATCATTAGGACCAGGAATACCATCCATAAGACCATGCCCTGACAGTTGATTAATCTGATGTTCTATGTGCTCTTCTGGTTTTTGTAACGAAAGTACTTCGCCATTTAAGTAAAGTCTATTGTTTGTTTCCAAAGGCACGATCACAGGCTCATTGACGGTTTTAGCTTGAGACATTGATATGTATCTCTTAAATGCTGCAGCCTTTGAGGATTGGTCTACAGTCATGGCATTAGTTTCAAGGGTATGCTTGGTCTTATCAAAATCATTTTTCACCACTGATACTGAACTGACTGCCACGCTTTTTGCCTTTTCAGGCCGCCTTTTTGCATGTCCTCGAGAAACATCAGAAGGAGGATTGCTTGAGCCAACAGCAGGAGGGATCCACTCTACTGTTGACCCTGGTGGAATATGAGAGCCTAGGATGTGAACCCTCCAGTGGAGCAAGTCACTTAGGAATAGCTTCAGGTTGACCATTAGGCGACAGTGGTGACGGTCTTGTTTGTGACGCATGCCTGGACAGCCTATAAACAATGTAAACGTTGTTGGTTTAGGGAAACAATGAAGTTTAAGAGGAAGTCATTTAAATCCTTACATTTTTTTTCATAGTATGAACACAACTGATGCATTGTCAGACTTTTTTTTTTTTAAACGCTGCATGAAATACACATTGATGAATCGCTGCATGAAATACACATTGATGGATAAAATCAAGAGAAATAGCATTTATTTGATATTCACAGCTTAAAGTCATCAAAAGTCAATCAGAAATAAACTATTCATCAAGTCAGACAAATGCGATACACTTTTAAGTGATTAAAATCAGTTTGAGAATAAAATAGAGAAAACCACAAACAAATATGGGAGAAAAAATATTACATATTCAATTATAGAAATCTTGGAATTCATATCTTTGCAATATCTAAAACTTTTAATTTTTTTTCTTTCATTTACAATAAATGATTAAATATTAATTTGCCACCAAGTTTATATGCATATAAAACTACTCATAGAAATAATAATTACAATCCACACTAAACCTACCTGTGATGCAGTGACCAAAGCCCCCACACATGCGCTGGCAATTACTGCGTCCTGGGCACCACATATACCAGTTGACAACATACTGGTCTCTAACCTTGCCAGCTTTAACTTCCTTTATCAAGCGCTCACCTTCCTCTGTGAGAGTAAAGGTGTCTTCAAGATAGTTGCGCTCTAGCAAATTCTTCCCTCGCTGCCATTGCAAAGGCGGAATTCTAGATAAGTTAGGTGTCACCTGCAATGTTTTTGTTTCACTCTCAGAGATAGAGGCTGGACTCTCAGCCATTGATGCAACATTGGCTTGTTTTGATTCCAAGTCATTTGATGACTCAGCAGCAAGAGCAACATAATTATGCGTAACAGTTTTAGATTTTATAAATGGATGCAGATGAGATGACAGAGGTAATGAAGATGTCATCTTTAAAAACCTTTGGCCTTCATCAGGGCGACATAATCTGACCAGTTTTTTCTTCACTTCCCTTTTTCCTTTGTGCAACTGGACTCCCTGAATCATTGGATGACTCTCTAAAAATACCTTGAGAGAAGCCCCCACTGATGGATATGCCAGCTCATCCATTTCCTTACGATTGTAAATCTTGGCAGGTTTTATTTTCCCACTCCTGAGGTCTGTTTGTGGTTTAAAAGTGTCTGTACTGAGCAATGGCTGCACTGTTGTCAAACAGATGTCATCATCTGTACAAGAGGAAACGTTTTGGTTAAGATAGGGGCTCTGGACAATCTCTGCCTGAGAGGCCGATTGACCTTTGATGCAATGTTTCATAACATTCTCTGATGATTCATTGTGAGAAACAGTAGGGGCCATATAATAATTCTGTGGCATACTGGAAGCTGAATCTATCGCTATATGTGTTTTTGCTTGAGCACAAGCAGACTTGTTTACAAGGTGTGATGATGAAATAGAAACTGAGCTTAGTTTTGCCATTGCATCTATTGATATGTTAGCTGAATCATACGCAGCGACCGTCAAGCTTGGCTCAGCATCATCATCAACTTGCAAAGGCATTGTTCCTGAATTCTGTTCGTCATTTTTGTTGAGAATATGAACCTCTTGGCTGGGACTCAGTAATTTAAAGGGTGGTAAAATCTCTTGCAGTTGCTGACTACAGTCAGCTCTCAGGCACTGATTCTTAAATTCATTAAATTTGGACATGGACAACACATTCGGTTTACTTTTCATTTGTGAAATAATCTTGTGATTCAATTTCAAGTGCTGACGTTTAGAACATGGGCATAGAGGTTGAACTGCTGGTTTTGCAGCATTTAGACATAGACTAACAAGTGGCCTGTGGTAAAGGTGTGACTTTGCTTTTTTCATACAGCTAGGAATATTGCTTGGTAGCATTGAGGAACCATCGGGTTCAGGCTGTTTTTCCAAAGTTTCAGGTCTAAGCAGATCTTTCACTTGATTATGACAAGCTGGTGGACTTGGACATTGTTTTGACATTAACCTTGAGTTCATCGTCAATACACGACAGTTTTCTGATCGATACATTTGCTTACAATCATGAAAATAATTAGGTGAATTTGAGTTCATGCCAACAGAGTTATGTTCTCTAATATCTGATGTACGCAATTCTGGACAGATGAAAGCCGTGCCTCTTATCTGAGAAGAAGGGATATCAACATTACAATGTCTTCTTCTGGTGATGGGCAATAACACATCCTTTTCACTCAGATCCAATTGATTCTGGAAAAGAATTTTTGTTAAAAATCACCTTAGTTTTAACTATTGGCTCAATGCTTCGTAAACATATTGCAAATCATTACACTACGGAAACATTTAACATTTTATGAGGAAGGAAAGGGTATTTGAGGATCAAAATTTATAAAGTATCATTTGGTTTAATATAATCCTATTGCTTTCATGTATCAAAATTAAAAAAAAAAACATGAAAAAAATGTTGTAACCTATTGCAGAACACATTATTATACAAGTTTATAAATAACAGTTTTAGGCAAAAAGAAGCTGATAATTAGAATTTTCCTGAAATTGCTGGAAATAAAATGAAAAAAAAGAAAATTGTATACTTGATAAAATAAATTTAATCATTGTAAAAAGTAAATTTCATTTCAATATCTTAAAAATCGATAGCATTGTGAGGGAAAATAAAATGATATAATATGCCATAATAAGTAACAAAGGAAAAACAGTTTTCTGCTCCTTCAATTGTTTCTTTCACAGGTAAGCAAGAATATATTTTAGTACTGGAAAAATTAGTAAAACACTTCAACTACATGTAGCACACTAAACAAGCTACAAAAATTTTAGTTAAGACTTGTAAAACAGCATGAAATTTATATCCCTCCAAAAAACGAACAAACACAAAAAATGATAAAAAATACTCACATGCAAAGAAAATCATAGGAAATGATGCGGGGGTAGATCACTTAACTGTAACTCATTTGGCTTAATCGCAACAAAAATACAAATAGATCTGGCAATCATGAGAAAGAGACTGAGGCAAGGCAAAACCTTAGGTCGGCCTGAAATAAAGTTTCTAGCAGCTTCCCATCCACTCCAAAGTTGTATGATTTGTTATAATATGAAAATGGCTGGGTGCTGATATGAAAAAAAATAATGTTCTTTATATATGTTGTCAATTTTAGAAGTGATAGACTTTGAGAGCAGTATGATTTATCACGTTTTTTCAAAAGCTTCTGATTGGTGTAAGGGAGAAATCTAACATGTGGACAGCATCATTCCACAAGTGTTTGCACCTTGTGGGAAAAATCAATCACACAGGTACAGATCCCTACTGAGAGGATAAATATTAACAGTTACCTGAAATGACAATTCTATCCTTGTCACAATCAACACATTTGAAAGTCATATGGATGGTGAAGTGAAAGTTATTATATTCCCCCAAATGCAATGCAATAACCTGAGCATTACTGCACAAAAACATTATTTTGTCTTCAAGTTGGTAAGTCTACAAATATTAATGTTTTATGTGAAGTCCATAGTTTAACCTAACCACAAACAAAATGTTGGCATGGCCTAATAATTAAATTGACAGCTCGAAACACTATACTAAAATGCATTTACAAAAAGTTAAAACATTCTCCAAAGAAACAAGCACCATCAGATCAATCATGTATGACATAGAATAGTAAGGCAAAAAAGGACACAAGTAACTTTGTGAGGGGGACTAAAGATTATAGCAACAAGCATGATTAGGAGATAAAAGGCAGGAATCAAACACAGAAGAAAACACTGGATTTTGTGAAGATGTGTGGAGAAATTATTATGAACACCAACAAAGTATTTGATAGGGAGCATGCTCTCTATCAAGCTCAATCAATTTTGATAAGAATAGAAAAAAAATTAGACTTATTTTATCAGTCTGTCATTCAATTCAAATAAAATTTGTTTTCAATATTTTATTGAAGCCACTGATCTTACAAGTGAATGTTCAACTGATTGTTAAAAAGTACTTACATGTGAATGATGATGTCCACTGTGGTGAGAATGTTTCACACCCTCAGCTTGCAATGCTGTGTGTGTTTTCTCCACATCTTTTTTGTAATCTCTTAACAAGTCTACAGCATGGGGAATACCAGGGCTTGCTATCAAGAAACATTCCTACAGACAACCACAGACAGATACACATGTTGTTATCTATATTCAATAAGGCAGATCTTTACAAAAATGTGTGTATGTATATGTATGTGTGTGGTTGTCTCTCAAAATGAGTCCACTTGCAGGTCTGCATCACTGAGATCAACTCAAAATATTAAAGTAAAAAAAGTAAAAATTACTGATTCTTTATGTGCAGAAAGCCTATAGCATGTTTTTAGAAAGTTCTCCACATAGAGAGGTGAGTAGTTTTCATCCCTAAACCTAATGATAGTTTTCATTTAAAGTCAATCTTGCAAAACAGAACTCAACTCATTTGTCAGACTGCTACACATATACATTTACATTATATGTAATCAAGTTTTCAAATGTTTTCTTTATTTCCTTTTTGGGTGAATCCTGACAAACCAATCATTCTGTATGGACATGTCACATACATTAATCTAAAGCAGCATGAGCTTTTTCACTATCACTGGTTTCATAAATAAATAACCCCATAAATCCGCCTCCAACATTTTAAAAACAAATAAGAAGTTATGTCAGATTAAACTGCAACAAGTAAATGTCTCTCATCTGGGGACTTACTGGGATGAATATTGAATAAATACTCTATGCTGCACAAAAGAACTGCAAAAAATATGTAAGCATACAATCTAACA
This sequence comes from Plakobranchus ocellatus, assembly GCA_019648995.1. Lineage (NCBI taxonomy): Eukaryota > Metazoa > Mollusca > Gastropoda > Plakobranchidae > Plakobranchus > Plakobranchus ocellatus. The sequence continues at coordinate 549,863 of BLXT01000977.1, forward strand.
ATCTATTTAAAAATTTAATCAAACGCACCGCTGCCCCTTTAGTACTGCCAGGCAAATTGATGATGAGGGTTTTGTTTCTGATGCCACAAACAAGTCTGTGAATATATAAATATGCTTTTGTATGTGAAAACAATCAAATTATAGCTTCTGATTGTGTTTTTCAATATAACAGGTAATCTGACAATCTTTAAGCATGCTACTGATTTCTTATCAAGTTATTGCTGTTCATGAATGTCTGGAGGTAAAAAAAATCAGTTTCCATTCATGAAATATTATCATGTAATGCGTGGCCAAATAAAAAAAAGGAGAGACCATATATTAGGCCCCAAGTGTACAACTTTCATTGCAACCTCCATTTTACTCATTGATGAGTACACAATATTAGATCTTTGCCTTTGCATGACCCGACCCCAGCAAGTGCCTACTACGCAAGCTTTTTGCAGTATGTTTACATAGATGTGAGCACATGATCAACTAGGCACAGTAATGCAATGCATCAATGTGAATAGTATTGGCCTAACATTTCATATAGATCTATATGTATATTTAGACTTCAATATCAGTGTGTCAGTCAACAACTCACTCTAGATAGGGCTAAAGCATTAGGCTGATAGCCCAGTAGAGAACACATAAATCTATCCATATTAAACATATACTCTCAGATTTATCCCACTCTCAATTTGCAGTTTTTCACATACTTATTTTATTTGAGTCATATTTTTAATTATTGACAAAGTTTATAGTCACAGAACAACAACGGCTTATCATTTTATGTAAATCTGGGTCTATATATAGACAGAAAGACAGACAGCCTGGTATAGGAGAAATAAATCTAGCCAAACCAACAAATTGTCACAGCTCATGTTTTTTCCCAACTCAACAAGTTACAACTCTTCAAAAAAAGTTTACTTAGTTGATAGCCAGCCAGGGATTTTATTAAGGTTATACTGTTGCTGTTATTGTAAGGCTGTGTCATTCACTGCAAGATGTAGCCCTCTGTTTTCAAACTGCCATCAGTTTAAACTACATGCAATTCAATGATTTGTGTTTTTGTGCATGATAAAATTTTACAAAAGCAATAACAACAAAAAAAACATAAAACATAAAAGAGGACCACAAAGATCATAGTCAGAGTGAATTATAATTCAACAATTATTTTGGACAAATGTTCCTTAAGTTAAATTGAATGCAATGGTCAAGTGTCGCTACACAAAAATATGTTTGAACAAAAATAATCCTATTTTTTTGTGTGTTTTCAGCATGGCGTAGAATTTTATTTCATAAGTGCTACTTTGGTCGGGCAAATCATCTTTGTGCAAAGCAGGCCTGATGGCGTCTTATTCACAATGTTAAACAAACAACTCACACTTGAAAAGGGTTGAATTTCCAGCCTTGTGTACTTCACATTAGTTTAAAAATATTGACTATCAAATACTTTCATATGCACCCTCTTTTTAACATAAACATAACATGCCTATCATGTCACCAGGATTCGATCTAACAATTTCCTTTAAACAATGTTCTCACACTTTCGAGAACCTTCTAAGAATTGCTAGATCTAAAAAGATATATAAAGCTAAAGCAATAATAATACTTTTTAATGCAAATAGATCTAACCTAGGCCCACTTAAAATCTGACAAAACATTACAAGGCCAAATCAAATTAGCAGCCTTTCTGAATCTAGATCTAGACTCAATTCACAGAAACCAATGCCCACACACACTATTATACTTTACTCAGTTCTATTGAACCACAAACATTTTCATCTACCTAACTCATGTAACACAATAAGCAAAAGTAAACTTAATTTTTGTTTTATGATGTCAATGCGGCGATGCATTCAAAAATGGTAAGATGAAATTGGCTGTATGTAAATATGTTGTTAAAAAAAAAAAAATAACAATGAAGAGTAAAACAAACTTGAAATATTGTCTCCCCAATTCCAAAATAAAATTTCTGGTAAAAATTCTCTGATTTAAACCTAATGCATAACAATACACCGAGTATCAAATAAATTGATATATTTTTGGAGACCCTTAGCCAAATAAATACCTTGAAAGCATTGCAAGAGGTGTAATTTCCAAAGAGCCTTTAAGAATTGCAAATGACATCCCAGGAGCTTCTTTTAAGATTACTGCTTTGGTTGCCTGAAAATTTTTAGCAAAAAAAAAAAAATAAAATTTGTTTAATATGTTTGAATAAAATATGTCATGAAGTAAAGTGGGTCCAACATTTAGTCCAAGCATCGAGGAACCAGGAGTAAGATCCCGATTGTTCTTGGCATATGGCATTATGAGGTGGCTTGCCATTGCTTTCCTCCCACCTTTACTTTTGTCGGGTTTAAAGAGACTTAGCTACCCATTTATACTGGGTGGACAGAGAGGAGCAATGAAAAATTAATATAGCCGGGACTAGGATTTGGACCTTAGACCTTTGACTAGGAAGCCAACTGCCCTAATAGATGAGCCACCACATAAATAGTCAAAATAATCTTCTTAGGTAGAACTCAAGTAATATGGTCATATCTTGACTTCATCTTCATCCAGTCATTTTAACACCTTTTTATGAAAGCAAAAGTTTTAGTTTTGACTTCTGAAATAACTTATTAAATCTACTGTCTATAGGATAGTTCTCACATTAAAAGATTTGAATCATCTAAACAGTACACTTGTATATTTTTCAAAAATGTACTCATGAAAAATTAGGGGATATCTAAATCATTAAATATATGGATCTTATAAAACATCATATAGGAATCTCTCATAAGGACTGCTTTATTTCTTGTTAAATAAATAAAATTGAACTGGGAAAAAAAAAGGGAAATAAAAGGAAATCAATTTTTAAACTTATTTCAACAATTTTTGTTGCCTCTATGTGCAATGAAATGATGATTTCTAATGTGCAGGCAGGAAAACAATAATGGTTGATAAGTAAGCTATTTGTTACACATTTTATAATTATACAACATAGTTTGGACAAGAAAATGAGAAGCAGAAGAGGATCTGGTAAAAGGAGAAAAAATGCCCCACGAGTCTCTCTTGGATTTCTCACTCAAAATTGTATAGACCCACCTCAGGTGTTACATCCTTGTCAGCAAAACCTGTTCCCCCTGTGGTGAGGATTAGATCCACTTTCAGGTAATCACTCCACAGAACAAGTTTAGCCTGGGTCAAAAATATTGAGATCTCTGAGTTCAAATACAATTTCTGTGCGCTTGAAACAAATGCTACAAACACATTTAAGGAAATCAATGCAATGTGCAAAAATCAAAGAAAATTTAGAAAGTGCTTGAAAAAACTTCATCATTTTAATTTTTAAAGGATAGGAAACTTTAAGTGCATTATATTCTCTTAAATTCACCTGGCTGGTCAGAAGAAAAGAAGGTATATTTTTTTAGAGAAATAATTTGTTTTTTAAATGTTCCATCCCAAAAAAATATCGCATTTTGTATGATTTGTTTTGTTATATAATAGCAGTGATTTAAATAATCCCATTTTTACTTTTTTTTTTCTTCTTTTTTTTAGTTTATGATGGTTATTTCAAACAGTGTTATACTACTTTCTATTTTTTCCATCATCAGAAAATTAGGAATAAGGACTTCTCCTGCATCATTAAGTTTTCTACGTAATGTGAAATAATAATGCAGAAACATTAGTATTTGATATTTCTCTCTAATTCATAGTTAAATATGAAAGTCAAAATCAACATTTCTCAAAACCTGCCAAACATATTTTTTCCTGAATCAAATAAATGAGCCAATTTAAAGGAAACTGCTCAGCTATGTGTTACTCAACAAAAATCAAAATAAATATGAAGATTTGTCAAAGATCTTTCTCTTTCAGAAAACAAAATTCCCAGAATTAAATATTTGTGATGAAGAGGAGGGGGGGAAAATTAGAAAAATGCCCCAAGAGCCAAGTTGCCAGCACTTGATCTTTCATTTAGACTTAGTATACATATTTATGATTTAGATCTAAGAGGCTGACATTAAAACACAACCAGATATAGATATCTCATTACAGATGTTTATTTGAAACAAAGTCAAGGTTAAGACCAAATTTCAATCCTGAATATTCGACAGATTTACTAAAATTAGGGATCTATGTTTGAAACTAGAATTTTGATTACGACAAGATTCTAATCTTTAATATCAGACAAATTCAATCCAGATGTAGACCTAAGAAATCATCTTCACATATCTGTACAAAAAAAAAACTGTTATTTGAATTCCCAGTTTATACTACAAAAAGGAACATGATTTTGTATCAATTTAGACCATAATAAAAAAGATGAGCTGGTTTTCTATATCAACATGTATTCATATCTGTCAAAAGAATTTGTTCAAATAAATGATCAAGCTAATTTAATGCTGGTATAAATCAATTTAACTTTAATGATTTTAAAAATATATACAGCTGAGATAGCACTACTGCTCCCAACACATTACTTTCAAGTAAAAAAAAGGAAATCAAATGCACACTTATAATTATACTCAAGTAAAACAAATATGTCTTTACTGGATTACAGCTGGACTTTTCCGTATAGAGCATGTGGAAATTGATCATACATTAAAATGATTATATTATCCAACCATATTACCTTAATTTGGTCAATCTCATCAGGGAGAATATCTTTTGCAACAACAGTGCCTTTAAAGCTGTACAGATAAAGATAAAGAATGACATAGACTTTTATCAAGTTTAGTGGAACAAAGTCTGAACATCTTAATTATCTCTTGGATCCAAACTTGTTCAGATATAGAAATTAAACATTCGCATTGAAAAAGATATTTGAAAAATATGATTCACAATACATGTTCTCAGACCTAAAAGGGGATATTTAATTCAAGCAGAGAGGTTAAAAATTAGTCCCGAAGCTGTATCTCCACCATAATAAGGTTAAGCTTTAGCCATCACACCACGTTAGCTACAAGTGGGGCCTAATTATTCCCTTAGGTTACATCACTTGCCTAGAACAATCTTTGTTTTTTTTAACTTTTCGTGCCACTCTGCTTTCCAGAAATGATTGTTTACTTCCATAACAGATACAGTTTTTCATGTAAAGTTGTCATTGCAGGGAATAGAATAAGGTCAACCCATGTGTTTGCAGGGCACAGTAGAACTCTACATTGCATGAGGGCTAAAGGTTAAAGACTGACTAAAGTCACTCAAATGTTTGCTAAACTATTGCTTGGCTAAAAATTTTACACATTGAAATATTTACTTTAATTCCATTTCTTCTTTTTATGCCATAGTCGATATTACAAGTGACAAGAAAAAAAATTACTCAGAAGTTACTTTATTTATACTTTGAAATCATTTTTTTTCACATCGACGATGGTATTACATACTGTGAGTGTAACAGATGGTTTACACGTAAGAAATAACAGACACTAAGCCATTTGAATGAGCATTTGGATGGGTTTGGGTTCTGGTATATAGCCAGTCCACAATAAGGTGATCTCAGGCTTTAAGGCCCTCCGCCAGGCCGGGGCGCTGATGGCAGGGCTTGAACCCATGACAAAAGGCTCCTTATAGATCTCAGGACAGACTCATAAGCTACTGTGTCGATGCCCCGAGCATTTATATAACTATTTAAAAAAAAACATTTGAGAGCACTACAGCTTGCAAATTGCTTCTACATGCATTATCACACATTCATATTTTTTGGCTTTCTTTGCTTAAAAAATTCAAGCCTTCTCATAACACACTGCTTGTTAAATCATTTATTTGGAAATGTGCCAACTTTTGCCATTCAGGTTTACATAAAACCTATCATCATTATTGTTTTTGTAATTTTTATTCTTATGGTATGAATATTATTATTGCTATTATAGGAAAACAATGCTTTTTATTATATATTATAATAAAAAATAAGTGCTTATACCCTCCTGCTCCACCCTCTACCATCTGTTTCAGATTTTCTCCACTTTTGTCACGAGCAGTCCCAGCAAAGCAGGAATCACTCGCTGAAATAGATAAAAATATATCCAAATTAAAGTTTTAAAACTTTCAACTATGAGTTAAATTTAATACATGAAATTCTACAAGCTCAATCCCCCCACAACTTGCAAATCATATGACATTTGATGATTTTACTTTTCAATTCCTGTTGTAGGCAGCAAGTACTTATGAGTTTTTTATTTGTGAAATTTTGGAAAAACTTTATTGAATCTGTTTCAAAATATATAGATTTGAATGAAAGAGAACAGAGTTTTCTTAGGCCCTGTTGCTTGAAACTGATCACAGCATCATATGAGACATTCAGCATTGCAATCATTCTTTGACTTTTAAGATCTCTTAACATTGAATATATTTTAAGTACTAGCCAAACTCATTTTTTGCTTGCTATCATTTGCAAGAAGATATATTCTCTGGATAATAAAAAATAATTAAGCAGCTAATTTGTAATGCCCTTTTTGCCTTTGTGCTCAAAGTTGTGCCAGATTGAATCACTTCTGAAGGTTAAAATTTTTTTTTTCTTTTAAAAAAAAAAAAATATTTATTCACATAAAAAAGTAATACCCTCTTATAAACAACATTTTTTATGTCCCTAGCAGCCAATTTTGATGATGCTGAATCATGTGATTTTTAGGTTACCTTGTTTGTTTACTTTTTGGCCTAGCTCAATTATTAATAGATGATCATGTTTTACAGGTTGGCAAAAGAAAAGTTATGATTTAAATGTTTATAAACTTTTCATTTCTTTCATTAACTTAAGTAATATTAAAGTTTTAAATACACAATATTTGTAAGAAGCCTCTGACTTATCAAGAAAGAAATTAGACTTAAAATGACCAAATAGTGGTTTTTAAAGAAAAAAAAAAATCTCAGCTTGCTGTTAAAGTTTGCACACTACAAATCGACAACAATATATATAATGTACACGCGAGCATCTAAATTCTTCTGGATAATTATCAATTCGTCAGCAGAGACCAAAATGACTGATTGCACAAATTATCTATTGAAAAGGCACTGCATAGTGAAGAAATTGAAAGTAAATTTAATGATAAATTTGATCGTTTCCAAATGTATTTATTGTGTGGACATTTTACAATTCTTTTCCCAGCACATTTCAAAATATTAAAAGGGTAAAAATTAATAGCATCAGAAGAAATGGTCTTTCAAGCACTAAGCCAACGAAATTTTAAAACTTTACTTTTTTTCTTCTAGCAAATGTGAATCATTTATGTATCACAAGAGAAGAGAATGATAGGGTAACTGAATAAAAACCATCACTTTTTAAAATTTGAACAAAGGGGGGAATGAGAATTGGTTGATAATGATCATTGAGCTGCAATAGGATGGCATTTAAAACAGCATCTCCAATGTATAGAGCTATTCTCTTTTTTTCAGCAATTTCTCTCTTTAGTCCTTTACACCTGAAAGTCAAGCCCCATCAATACAATTTTTTCTTTGACTAAAAATATAGCACGGACATAATTTTTGTGGCTAAAAATATAGCAATTATTTCTCAGATTAAAAAAAAAAACCTTTTAAATCTATTAAATTATAATTGACTGCGTTAAAAATTAACTTCATTATAATTATCATTAATTTTTTTTTTCTCTACAAAATTAATAGCACTGGTCTTTATCTATAGACATGATAGACTCTTCACCTGTAAGGATTCCTACTCTTATGTCACTTCCAGCATGATCTGCCATGATCTTCAGAGTCTGAAAAGATTCAATAAATTTGTATTTCAAAACTTGCATAATATCACAGAAATTTTTGTCTGTTAATCTGAAGATGCAAGAGGATTTTCATCTCTGTTTCCTTGATTATTCTAAGGTCTTTGATAAAGTATTTAAACATGTGGAGCTGTTTCATATGCTAGAAATTTATACTGAGATCAAATTGCATCAATAATGGCAGACGTGTTTTTGGTGATCAGGTCCATTTCATTAATTTTAAAGTTTAAAATGTAAAAATAAAACCAAGTGATTTCTAGATCTACAAATTGTGTAATTTTTATTTTCATATTATTAAATGGTACAAAAAGTAAGTAAAGTGGATCCCATGCTTAGTCCAAGCATCGTGGATCCAGGGATAGGGTCCTGGTTGTTCTTGGCCTATGGCTTTATGGGGTAGTTTGCCATTGCTCTCCTCGCTGCCTTTACTTTCACCTTATAAAGAGATCTAGCTACCCATTTTGTGCTGGTTGGACACAGAGGAGCAATGAAAAATTGACTTGGCCCAGACTGGGATTCGAACCTTGGACCTCTTACTTGGTAGCCAACTGCCCTACGCGATGAGCCACCACTCCCTTTAAAATGGTATCACTCTAGCTTTCATAGATTTACTTTTTCTTGAGTGCACATTCGGAAGTCTTATCTTCGACACTGGCAGAGAAGTAGTCTAGTTGTAGAGCCTTTAGATGTTTTAAAATAATTGTAAAAAAAATAAACCAGTCTAGATCTAGATCTAAATTTAGTCTTCTTTTTTTATTCTTAAGATTTAACCAGGCTAAATCTAGAGTCAACTAGATCTATATATAGATCTAAATGTCTTGATGGTGTTGCAAAAGTAAGACTATCGCATCAGTCATACCTGTTGACTAGATAGCCGAATAAATCTAGAGCTAAATCTGGACTTGGTTATAGATTATACATCTGGTAATTGCAAGCCTGGGCCTGGGCCAAAGAGTAGACAATCTTCACAGTCTTCGGCCTGAGCTAAGGTAAACAACCATGATCGTGAAACCTAATGTGACCTCTCATATCAGGAAACCGGGTATCGAGTGCATCCGAAATTTGTTTCGCAGTATTTTATTATTTTTTATACTTTTTTTTAGATAGTAGTGAGGAATTGTACCACTATCGTATATTGCATTAAGAAGTTTTTTGTCAGATCTATTCCTAAATTCGCTGATGCTTTATTTATTTCTACTGGTATATTATCTGATCCTATGGCTTTTCCATTTTTCATTTTCTTTGTTGCTGCTTCTACCTCATTTCTTTGAGGATAGTTGGGCCTTTATGTTTTTCTCTATTTTGGGTTTTTTTGCATCTATCATCTTTAAAAAGATCTTCAACATATTCTGACCATCTTTTTAGTATTTCCTTCTTTTCCATTAACATTGTTCCATCTTTTGATTTGATACAGCCAGGGCTACTGCATTTGATTTTCTTATCACTGACGTCCCTAATTTTAGCATGCATGAATTTGATGTCTATATTTAGCTTTTGCTCTATTTCCTGACATTGTTGATTAATCCATTCTTCTTTCAACGCGTTGCGTATTGTTTTGATGTTTCTGTTTAGGTCTTTCTATTTGGTCTTTATAGTGGTCCAATGCCAGAGGATCTTTGTAAATCTGTGTTTATAGTACTGCCTAAAACACCAGGAGCAACAGAATGTGAACTTCATAGAACAATCAGTTTAATGAGCCATTTTACAAAAATCCTGTTACGCGTTTTAATGCATAGTATAAGACCAGAAATATTTCCAAATCAGTTTGGCTGTATGCCTAATAAAGGGACTAGAAATGCAATATTCACTTTGTCAATGCTTATGGAAAGGTGGATAGAAATGCAAAAAGATCTCCACCTCTGTTTCATTGATTATTCTAAGGCCTTTGACAAAGTAAGACATGTAGAGCTGTTTAGTATGCTAGAAAAATTAGACATCTATGGGAAAGATCTGAGAGTAATTAGAAATTTACACTGGGATCAGACTGCATCTGTGAGAATTGAAGGAGAACATAGTGATTTCAAACGCATCAAAAGAGGTGCGAGGCGGGGATGTGTAATGTCTCCTGATCTTTTTAACTTCC
>BLXT01000977.1:579895-589914 GCA_019648995.1 Plakobranchus ocellatus
CTCTTACTTTATGGCTGAACATTTCCCTATTCTCTTGTTTTCATGGATGCATTCCGATCCCCTATGCTTTCGTTTCTATATCTCACAATATTCCTAAAATGTTAACTGTAGTGTTAGCTGAAGAAAGGAAGAAAAAAAATATCATACAATGCATACTTTTTGAGAAGGCTTATTTCTTCTGAAAGGTCTAAAAAATAAAAATGGAAAATAACATTATTTTCGTAAAGGATTTTTTTTTTTATCTTTCAGGTGCACTGGGAATTATTTACACCATAGAGCCATTTAAACTTCGTAGTATACATACATGAGAGGCCCCTTTAGGATTTACAAATCAAGAAAATTATGTAGAGCCTTAATAGTATGATTATATAAAATAACAATTTTAATAGTTCTTGAAGCTACCTTTCACCCCACCCTCACCTCTTCAGCACGCTTGAATGAAGAAAAAGGGTATTTTATGCATGACTTGTAAAGCTGTGAAATAGTAATGCGGAACTTAATAAGAAAATATGGGTTTTTCCAGTCACGTGAAAACCACATTGGAATTAAAAAAAAAAAAAAAAAAAAAGGTGCAAGGTAAGTTGAAAATAGGCTTATTCTCTAAGGTCCTCTATTAAGCTTTCAGTTGAAATAAAAAGGCCAACTTTTTTCAATATTTAATCTAAAATGCTATCAGAAGGCTATTTTTTCTAATAATTTTTATATGAAACTTAATACCGGCGTTTCTGTATGTCCGTGTGTCTGTCTATCTCTTTTTATCTATCTATATTATTATATTGTGTACAAAAGCCTGAATTTTTTACGCTTAAGCTTACATATTATATAAAAGTATCTGTCGAATTGTTCTCTACTTATTTATCTTTGATTGTTCCCATGCATATCTTATCTGCCTATCCATCCATCTGCCCATCCTTCATGAAGTCATTTTCTTTCCTACCTATCCTGTACTAATTAATTTTCAATTGGTTGTACTTTCAAAAGTATTTTCCTACGAGTGGCCCGCCAAAAAAAGGAAACGATATACTCTTTTTATTGCGCATTGAAGAATAGATTAGTGAGATTCCATGGGATACTTACAAATTGATTGACTGGATATATATTGGTATACTCAGTCCACTATTTTCGGTGTTCTTAGCGTTTTATATTCATTTATTTTCTCTCACAGGCCATTATTGATCAATTACTTCAATAAATCAAAACCGAAGATCAAAATCCGTTGAAAATCTGCAGGAGTAGATTCTATTTTTCTTTTGATAATATGGAAAAAAAAAACTTTTAAAAGGGAAATATACAAAGCCTTAGATGCTCTGAAGACATCTTTTTTTTTTTTTTTTAATTAACCGACTGTGGGAGAGGTATTGACCTTTCGGAAAAGCCTGTACATGTCAATTAATTGTAGTATTTACGCCTACATGACTTAAAAACTGCATGTATCTACCAATCTTGTTGGCAAACAGCATAGCAAGAAAATTATCACTTCAAAAGTGACTGAATGCTCAGTTCTACACTGCGCATCCATCTGTATTTGAATTAAACAGGCTGGCATCAAGGCAAACCATCCATTTCATCAGCTCTAAATAATGTTCGACGAGGTTAAAGAAGGTTTACAAAAAAAAAAAAAAAAGGACCAAAGGTAACAAAATGAGCAAACGCAAACGGGAATTCATTGAGGAGAGAATCAGTAGAAAAACATTTTTAGCTAAATTTGTTTTGGCAGCTAAATCACATGTTATGATTTTGATTAACATTTGACCGCAAGAAAGACATTTTATTCCCCAACATTTCCAATGCTACATCATTACTGAAATGAGAGTATTTTTCCCTCTAAACGATGAATTGTGCGTTTGCAAAAGTTTTGTTCACGTTTATTGATAATCTTTAAATTTAGTTGTATCGGGTGGAAAAAAAAAAAAAAAACACGCTCAACTTCAATGACGCACAATTCCGCAACGAAACAATAGCAGATTCATGCAACTCTCCTTAAACATCGTCCCTCTAAACACAGGTGTGTTTACGAATTTCATTTTAAATCTGTTTAATGGCTGCGAGACAATCAGACAACAATAATAAGGACACCTAAAAAGTGTAATATCATAACATCAAGATTCGGGGTAAAATAAAAAAATCTTGCCAGACTAGACGTCTATAACCTGAGTAGTGAAAGAAACTAGAAAGTACATTTTTCAACAAGTACAGTAGGGCAACATTTCATTCTATTTTGTTCACACATAACACAACATAATTAATGGAAAAAAAAAAAGACTGGCCCCGCGATCACTCAATTTGAATCCAATGGGCTACTAAATTTTGGATTCATAGTGATAGACAAGAAATTCACTATGATAGACAAGAAATTCACAGAAGAACTGAAACAAAAAAATCAAGAGTACTAGAATTGATTACGTACAAGAAATCAGAAAATCCATCACCTTGTGGAAAAACAGACTGGGGGCTTTTCTTGACAAAGACGGGGTGCCCATTGATCAAGTTCGACTATATGTAGATTTTGCGTTGTGATATCCAGATTTTGAGGTGCCCGTCCCTATCTCCAAGCTATACACTATTCAGGTATTTATTTATTCTACACAGCAAAATGCTTAGTGAGAACCATGTTATAGCGTCAACACGATCTTATCCACCCCTGAAGTCGGGAGCGTTTTTTTTTTTTTCTCGCTCACCCGATCCCCATATCATTTCTTTATTCCATCCATACAGACTAGCTTTCACAGCATGATAACAAAAAGAGAGTGTGGAAACGATATGAAGATGAATGATGGTATAACTATAAGCTAGTTACCTAGCTTGGGTGCGTTTTGAGTTAGCTGAAGAGATATAACCAACTTGAGAAGAGTGGCTTAAAATATCACTAAGGATTTTTTTTTTCCAAGGACTGGCTATATGTGGAAGCGAAACTGTTGCAGACTTAGCGAGTTTTCCCTCCACGTACAGATATCTTTGTTTTGTAGAACCCACCGTAAGATAAGTGTCAAGAAGGGTTTGAAACGTTTGCTCTAAATAGAACAAGTTAAGTGTTTGAAATGTTTGCTCTAAATAAACTAAGTGTTCTTCCCAAGCAGTGCTGAAAAATAATAATTAATACGTCCTCAAAGTAGTTAATGACGAAATCAAGGTATCCTAGTACATGTTCCTTTGCCATGCTCTCTGAAATCTTGGCGTTGCTGTTGAAAGACCACACAACATGCAAGTGAACTCCATAAGTTCCAATGGTGCTCTAAATGCACTGAGCTTCTTGGAAGCCTCAGCCAAACGTATTGGATAATACCCCATTGTGAGACCTATCTCAGTGAAAAATTTCACTTAGAAAGCATATATTGAAGGATAAGAACAGTTTTTAATTCAAATACAGTATTTTTATCGAGGCGCCTGTAATCTATTCCTAAACGGATTTTACCATATGTGATGCGTTCTGTCAAAACGGGGCATAAGGTACCCTCGGGCTGTTTTGAGATATTTATACCATTGTATAGTTCAGGTCTTAAGCTTTACTTTGACACCAAGTTTAATTCAAGTGGATAATTTTTGGCTGAGCTATGGGCATTTGAAGATGGTTGGTACGTGAAAAGCAAAAACTCATTTTATTGAGAAAACTTGAGTTTAAAGTTTTGAATATATCTCCACAGCAACTAATAGGTTCTAATTATTTGAGAGCTACAAAATTTTGCAGTCACAAAAAGCACATAATGCTTGACATTCACACAAAATTTCACACTATTTCATGCAGTTTTCTTTATTTTAAAGCAAATTATACATTCTATAACTCACCGCAACAATGCAAAATAAAGGAAAAATGCAGTCTCAGAAGATATTGCACGATAATTTATTTATGAGTCCATTTAATTTATATCTATTCAAGGACAGTGCTATATCTAGAAAGATTAGGTGTTCCTGATTGCAGTGATACCAAACAATGCCAGAGTAGCTTGTTGATTAATGACCAAAATCATTTTTAAAAAGGTTATGATTAGCGTAATTCTCAATCAATAATTAGACCTCTGTCAAAGAAATGCCGTATTTAGTGTATTTTCAAACCAAAAACACTGTTTTCTCATAATAAACCTCAAGACTAATGTCTTTAGGATCGGAATATGCAATAAAAAATTTTAGCTAAAAAAAAGTGGATTAACTTTACATCGCAATATCTCAAAACAGGCCAGGGTACCTTATGCCCCGGTTTGACAGAACGCGTCACATATTTCTTCTGCACGACAGTAATCGGGGAAGGGCTAGGACTATCTGAATGTTGGATAACACCAGTCGCTAACATTTTGTTCTATCTCTTCTTTCACCTTATTCAGGTTGATGGTGGTGTGATCGGGAATGTTGTATTGTAAATTTGTAAATGTAACTCACCAACTCACAGCTGAGTTAAAAAGGAAGTTGAATAAAAGATCCTAGCAAGGTAAAGATGGTTTTCTTTTCATTAAAGCCAGGGGAGGAAAAGTGATTTATACCTCTTATCTTTAAAGTGACCAGAAATGACTGCTAATAATTAATTTTAAGCAAACAAATAAGGCCTCAAACGCCAATTTGAAGTCCTATATCTAAGAAATCAGGGATTTATGATGAAAAAGATAAAATGAAAGCACAAAACAGAATCAAATAGCTAAATTCATCATGGTTTACAATATTTCAAAGCATACACCAAACAAAGTGAGGGTAATAATTCAGGAAATTTACATAACCCCAACAAGGAGTAAAAAGTTAATCCGAATAGAAGATTTTTACCTTCTAAAATCTTTGGATAACTGTTATAGTATACTTCAGGTGTTCCTTCTTGATATACCTGGTTAACAGTAACACATTATTTTTTTTCACGATGACTAAGACAACTATTGACATATCACTCCAATGACAATGAGAATGGCTTTTAACGAAAGGGAAATAAATTCTTATAATGAAATAAAGATATTGATGGTGATGAGATGAAACCCGTTTTAATGATGATAATTTTGACTGCAGTTGAAAATGTAAATATTACTGAAAAAGAATTGGCAATTCATGAAATTTTATTTCTCACAACATGAAATCAAGAAGACAATTCATACTAATAGCAAAAAGATAATTCCTTTTGATTGAGATAATGTCTCAACAGAAATTGGGAATGTGTGTTTGCATACCATATTTTAGTTATGGTAATTCAAATTCAATGAAACATTTTTCTAAATATATATCAAGCCACCATTAAAAAAAAAAAACTATACACTTTTTTTTTTATTTTGATTCAGCTATATGGAAAGCTTACACTCATCTGATCTGTACGTTTATGATTTCAGTCCTTGGAGTAAAAATTTTTAAAAACTTAGAATAAAAAAAAAGTGAGATAACTGTACAGCAAAATTCCTTTGGATTAGTCTACCTTTACAATTTATATAAATGCACAAATATCTTAGTGCTAGAGATCCATTGATACATAAAGGAGGCAGTTTTTTTTTTTTACTCTAAAATCGTCTTGGTAAACCTTAGTGCTAGAGATCCATTGATACATAAAGGAGGCAGTTTTTTTTTTTTACTCTAAAATCGTCTTGGTAAAGAAGAGACACATTTCAAAGTATTAACCTAATGGCTTTTAGATACATATATACTGTTAATCCACAAAGATAAATCACCTTTTGATTTTCTATATATAAAATATATTTTAAGCAACAAATCTGAGCAGAGTTTACTAAATCTAAGACACAATGTGGTTGCACAAATTTTTTTTTTTTCTCTGCGATGAGTTACATTACAATAAACATATACTTTTTTTCTAGACTCACATCAGCAAACTGTGGACTCAGACATGCTATATTTGTACAACCAGGCAGATTATATCTGTACAAATCAAGCTACATCCTTCATGTCAGATGTTTTAATAACTCACATTATCCAGCATGCCTCTTCAGGTGGCAAGAAAATGATACTTAAATATTGGCATGCCATTATGAGTGACAGTATATAATATAAAATATCTCATATTCTAAGCCTTAATTGTGAAGTCATTAATAAAAAAACACACTCGCAGAATTCATTCTTCCACTACATGTCAAAAGCACATAAAATGTTAAGACCTTTACGGTAACAAAAATTGCCCAAGCAAAGTTAAAACAATTTTCGCATCCAATCTTCAAAATACAAATTGACAATAAATAAAAAAAATTACATTGGGGTCTGTTTAAAGTCAACCTCTCAGGACCATCAAAATTAGTTGACTTTAAGCAAGAGTTGACTTTATCCATAACAAAGAAATAGAGAAAAAAACAAAAGGAACTGCCATAAGGAGTTGATGTTTTGCAAGAGTTTCCCTTATAAGTGGGTTGACTTTATTCAGACTCCATTGTAGCTCAGTTGATGCAAAGGTCGGAAAACATTGTTTGTTCTTTTGCAAAATGGCTCCTTGTATTTAAAATAGAAATCAAAAGCAAAAAGTAATATAATTAAAAAGCAAAGCAATAAAAATATAATGTGTCTTCCTTTGCTAAAAATCATGCAGTCTCTCATGGCTATATACATAATGCACACTTGCACACTGATCAATCAACTGTTACTCTCTGGGAATTGGATAGTAGCTTATCTTGCCCTTGTGAGGACAGCCTTCAAAACTCTCTCGGGCGGAAATGGCCAAGTCTTGTTTCTTCATGCTCTGGAGGAAAATTTTAATAAAAAAAAAAATGAAGCAAAGTAATGACAAGTGATGAAAATATTGCAAGAGCAAAATAATAAACCAGTCAAAATGTCCAGAATGGTATGATTTTATTTGTTATAAAAAAAACGGGCATTTTGTTGCAAGAAAAAATTACAAGTGCATATATTTCACATAATAGGAAATGAAAATGTAGGGAGATAAATTCTTTTGCTTTTATAGAAAAAAATTCTGCCATTGCCATCTGTGCTTAGCCATGAAAATTCCAAATACAATTTGCCCCTGAAAAGCTGTTTTCTTGGCCATTGAACTTTGTTTGTAATACAAAACACTGACACCAATTCACAGACAAAATACCATAATCATTTTAAAAATTATGATTATTTACATCCACTTTCATGAGACCTATGGCTTATCTTATCTTGAAAATGGTTGTTAAGATTAGGTTAATGGCTTATATAAGATAAATTGATGATCTCAATACCAAGATGGCTTGATTATTTGAAGAAAATTCCTGTATATTAGAGTATTAGACCTAGTTGTAAGGACAAGGGCCATTAAGTAAGGATTTAGATTATGGTTGGCAAGAGAACCTTTACAAAACATACAAAACATTTTCTTACATTAAACAACTGACAAACCGTTTTGAATCAAACTTCATAAACTCAATACCTATGAAATAAAAAAATAAGTCATTGCTTCCTAGTTATTCCAAGTGAAAAGGAATGAAAAGTTTCAATTTTGGAGAAACATTGGTTGAACTGACAACTGAAAAAACATATACATGCAAAATTTTCTTGCATGACTCAAATAAATACATTTTTAAATATATTTTTCAACAGCTTTTAAATTGATTATTTAAATGTCTCATTACCAGAAACATGTAGAGTAAAACAATAAAAAAACAAAAAAAGGTACACAAAAGAAACACTCAAACTGAATGGACATGAAAGACGCACCATTCTATACATTTAAATATCTTTTGCATTTCATTTCAAAGATACACACAAGTGAATACCTCAAAATACAGAGTTGAAGTTTTTCTTGGATAGGTTACATCTGGGCAGTCTATCATTTCAAGTTGTTTGTTGAAACAGAGCCAGATTTGTTCCAGATGAAACATGTCATTCTGTTTCATTATAAAATTTAAGAACAAGGTTTCCTTTCAAAATTCAATAAAGATAAAAGCCATCATTTTATCAAGTATTAAAGAAGGAATGGAGGAAGCATCCTCTTGATAATATTACTATTTAAAATATTGATTTGATGATTTTCGCCTCATTTTTTTGCTTATTTAACAGGAAAAACTGACTTTATTTCAAGTGAACAAAATTTCAAAGGCTTATGGCTTAATGCCAATATTTTTGTGAGTATTGAATTTGTAATGTAATCTTTGTAAAATTTTAAGTTTGGATCATATCTTGCTATAATTTGATTGTTGAAAGGACAAAGATTTTTGCATTTTGGGGAATAAATCAAGCTATTCACAAAAAATTTGAATGTTAAATAGAAATTTTATCTTGAATTTATTTGTTACATTACTGAAAACATATCTGCAGCTTGATTTTTTAAAAGCAATTTTCAAGAAATTTACAACTAAGTCTTCTTATATCAAGGCTAAGGGATGCATAGTTAGATCTGCAACATTTCTAACAGACTTTGAAAAAATATTTGTTTAAGAAAATTTGAGATTCACTGGATGTAGAGATGTGTATGATTCAGTTTTTAAAAATTTGCAACAAATTAGGAGGAAATGCCCTTATTAAAAGAAAAACTTTTATATAAAGAAAGACTTTAATAAAAAATATAAGCTTGTATAATAACCACTGGATAGGTTTTTAAAAATCCTTTCATAGTTTTTTTTTCTTTTTCAGTAAAGCAGCATAATTGTGGCACTCCTATGACAAGACTTTTCTTTTCACACTAAACTTGTACCCTTGTCATGACTACTTTATTGTCCAATGTTAACAATCCCTGTGTTAAAAAAAAACAAAACTAAGTATCAGTATAAGTCCCCCACAATTATTATACTTTCATTTGGCTTAAGTTTACATTTATTTCTTTTTAATATCTCCTGCTCATTCATAAAATGTATTTTGGTGGTCCCTTCCCATATTTTTCCTAGAAATATGCATGAAATGTGTGAAACTGAAACCCGTTTTCTGTAACTATGTTTGACAGTAAACCAACAACAGTAGGTGATTTTCGCCTACAAGACTAAAATTATTATGCTTGAGGACTTCCACTGCTAACATCCTTTGCAGCCTTAATATTGTGAGTCTAAACTGTGATTTGTACAAGAAGACAATAGAGTGAGAAATTTTGAATGTTCACTCTTTTCAAGAGTTTTCCAACTCTAAAAATTTGATCAAACCTTGAAAACACAAAAGCCAGGCATCATCCAATGAATAACTGTCTAAAGAATGTGTTTGGGTTTGGTGTGGTTATTACAGAATAAAAAAACAATTTCAATCATTTGTAACTACCCAACATCGTTTATCTTTTGCTTTTTCAAAGACTTTTACCAGTTTTAAGGAATTCTTGTTCAGAAGTTTGTTTTTTTGTCAGTAAATGGTCAGTTTGTTTAATTCCAATATTTTTAATGAAAATCTCAGTATTATATTGTCTATTTCACTTCATAAAATTTAGAATTAGATCACATAAAAACAAACAAAAAACTCACTTCCTCATCATGAACGCAGGTAAAGTTTGGGATCTTGCCATATCCTTTTTTCAATGCATAAAAAATTTCATCAATCTGAAATAAGAAGGTATATATGGAAAGATTTCAACTTTGAAAACCACATGAAAAACATACAAAACTACATTTTGTCAAATTGAACCCCTATAATTTTAGATTTGTTTTTCACATTCTGAATAATAATTGTATGTTGGAACCAATTTACAGGAGTCACACATTTAATCAAAGGAAATTGCCAGAATTTTTTTTTATTAGGCTTGCATTGATGAAAACTGGACAGACATAATTTAAATCTAAGACAAGCTTTCACAAATTTTCTGCAAAACTTTTTCAAGTGAGGAAAAAGTGTACATGTAAAGTGTTTCTTTCAAGTACTCTTTTTCCCTATATCCTATTAATTAACTAATACACACAAATTGATCCTTCCTCTAAAATAAAAAAAAAAAGTGCCCCAAATCCAAAAGACAAAGAAATAAATTTCTATTTGCACTGGCTATTGTGATTTAACTTACCGAGTACTGTTGTATCTTGGATGGAATAACACCAGAATTTCCAAGAGTACTAATGAAAGAAAATTGTTAATTTGGCTTATTAAATACTTCTAATGCAGGAATCCTCAAGCTGTTTGAACATTCATAAATCTTTCATACTAGGTTGTTTGTTTTTTTTTTTTTTTTT
>BLXT01000977.1:589933-603061 GCA_019648995.1 Plakobranchus ocellatus
TTTTTTTTTTTTTTTTTTTTTTTTTTCACGTTTTCATAAATAGAGATCAATATTATGTTATAATTATGCAAATTTTTTAAACTAAATACTACAATTATAAAATTAATAATGAAAATATTGAATGGAGTAAACGATGGAACACTAATTGCTGATAGTTGAAACCTCCTAGACAAGTTTGTTGACGACTTGAACTAGCCAAGTAGGTAGAATAGCCTGCTATAAAATAACACTGAGCACAAATCATACCACTTTTGCTGCTATATATATATGCTTGGACGCTAGATATTTCAGAGCGAGTAAAAAATTACATATTAAATTCTAACTCATTATGAAAAGGATGGAAACCCTGATGAATCAAACTATCTTACAACTTAGTTCATTAAATGATAGGCTACCAAATGAACTGAGCCTTTTTTTTTTTTCAATCACTCATCACATCAAACTAAATTGACCGACAGATATAACATAGTGTCTGTTTTCAAACTGTCCTCATAAAGTGAGTTCTCTGAAGTTTATACTTTAAAGCAGTCCAAATTCGTTTCTTTCTATGAAGCACTTGAATAATATTTGATTGTATCGAAAACACATACCTTGCTGTGTTGAGTTTAGAGTGAAGGCTAAGAGTTTCATTAAAATATCTTAGCTCCCCCTTAAGAACAGGCATGGAATATGCACATGTGCCATGTTTAGTCCATTCATGATTCCTGGACAAATATTTAGAAATATATTAAAACACTGGGTAAAGAGTATAAGCATATAAGGATTGTTTAGTAGATTTACCATGAGTAGCAAAAATAAATAGTCAGGTTGAATGCCTACTGATATTAAGGAAATGCTATTATTCACAGTAAGCCTAACAATTTGGAAAGGTTATAATGGAATTCGGGTCAATCATTTTCACTTGGCTTTTCAAATTTTTGGATAATGGAGTCAGGGCTCAGAATTTTTCCTTCAGAATGCAACTTTAGTTAGGCTTAACATCTTGAAGCAAAGCAGACCCAGAGGTTGGCAGGCTAACTTGCTACGCCATGAAAAAAATATGGTACATTTGATTCTCAAACATTATGGAATGATGAAACAATTCACTTTCATTGAGTTAGACACAAAATGGGTTACTGAGCAGCATCCATTTCATTTAAAAGATCCCCAAAGAGCTTTGTTTTCAAAGCTTTCATGAATGCTATTCTAGTTAATTCACTAATGTGTGTTTATATAAGAATTTACTGAAGATAGATTTTATGAAGATATCTTCCCTCACATTTTAAGTGAGACCAGAGCACTGCCACCATAGAAGAAAGCGACGAATGATCCCTCGCTACACATGAGGCAAGCATTTCAGGAATCACAAAGCTCATTTTCAATTCATAACTTTTTTTACAAACCATAGAGCAGAAACTGGCTCTGAGATATGTTGATGTTGTTTGAAAAATATTTTAAAAAGAGAGATAGAAAGAGAGAACTAAGCTAACCAAAGTGCTGTTTTGTCTTCATCTGTACAATAGTCAGGCCAATTTGTGGCAAGGACTTTAGAGAGAACCTGCAGAGCACAAAATGAGATAAAACAATTTTTTTTTTTTTAAATCTAAAAAAAAAATAAGTACAAAAATGAGAATTTAACATTATGAAAGAATGGAAATAAATACATTGAAAATAAAAATGTTTTACAAAAGCAATGGTTTAAGAAATATAGTAGTTTCTCATCTTAAATATAATTTGAAATTTAAAAAAAAAAAAAGCAAAGAAAAAAAAAAGAGAGAAAGAATACTAAGTACAAGAAGAAATAAATAAGGGAAACAACACTTAAAAAAAAAGACTATCTTATGAATTGGGACAGGAAGTACAGTGCAGAGAAAAACAGAGAGACAGGGAGAGGGACAGAAAAGAGACACGGAGAGATAGAGGGAAGGAAAAGACATAGAGAGAAAGGCAGAGGGAGAGGAAGAAAGAGAAGGAGAGAGAAATAGAGGCATAAGAAAAAGAATGATATTCAAAATGCAAGAAAATAATCATTAGTTTGGCTGCATCTCTCTGACTGTTGTCACCCAGTCTGTTCCTACATGTATATGCTGCACCTCTATCATCTTCAATGGTCAACAACAGATGCTGAAATCATCTAATATTGATAATGCCTGATTAGAAAAAATGATAAGCTTTTGTTAAATCACACTGGGCAGAGTATATTTTCTTTCACTATATTTTTTTTATTTCCAATGTCACCAAAGTCTTTTGATTGAAAATTGGGATTGTCTTCAACTCTCACCATCACCAAATTTTAGGTTTTTTTCTCTTACAATACATTAAAACATATTTAACATACTAAGCTCATAACTCTTTTTTAAATTCTAGCGTTGAGAGAGATGTGATTTTTACCTCTATTTGACTGAAATCAAATGTCATGGAGTTATTGCAGTAGTCTGGTTTCTCAGTGCCTGGTATAGAGGGCCTGCAGACAAAAAAGATATCAATTTAAAAAAGAAAAGAGCTTTAATGTTTTCCTTGGCACAAGACCAAAAAATAAGAGATGCAAATGGAATTTTCACCTTTACTCTGAGCTTATTAAAATGGTTTGTATCAATAGCATATTTTGTCAAGAAACTATTCATTAAAACATTAATCAATTCCTCTTCACACTATTTAGATATTGCAAACACCTATTTTTAAAAATGTTGCAGAAGCATTCCTTTTGAATTTATGTGAAATGCCACTATAAGTCTCCAATAAATAGCAATTTGATAGAAAGATAAACTGAGAGATATTTTTATCAAGAATGAGAGAAAAGAATTTTACCTGCTAATTGATTAAAAAATTCTATTTCATTCATTTGGAAAATAAAAGGAAGAGGAGATGAAAGAATTGAAATGTGCACTTTTGATATAGTAAGTATTAGACATGCTGTGGCAGGAACAGCACAATCGAAATATCATTTTATACCAAAATTCTCTGTCCCTGTGATTCCAGCAGTGCCTATTGCAGTCTTCGCCTGGATATTAATTTTATCTGGACTATTTTGCCACTGAGAACGTGTGCTGGTAATGACTAAGACCATGTGTGTTGTGCACAGCTAAGTCCTCTTAATTTATTGTGCTCACTTTATTTAGACATTTTGTGCTGTAGTATGCCTCATTTTTCGTTAGCAAAAAGAAATTAATATCTTTTTTAAAAAACGTGTGTTGCAACAATCTGTGACAAAATTGAGAAGAAAAAAGGCAAACTAAAGCATGTTTTAGCACAGGAACCTTACCATAAACCATGAATAGTCCAACCATCTACTCCTTGAGGGATAGCCCAATGTTTATGCTGAGGAAATAAAATAAGTTGAGAAGAGAAAAGACAACCATGAAAATATCTAAGTTTAAATTTAAGTCCTACTACTACATTTCTCACAATTTGGCAAAAAAATGTAAACAAAAATGTATGCAGAAATAGAAGGTCCTGCTGTGGAATAATTAAAAAGATATACTAGTAGCTGATAAAACCTTGGAATGGCTTTGTTTTTGTCACATATCCTTTACGGTGTTTCTGAGAAGGCCCTGTTAAACGACAAAAAAAAAAAAAAAAAAAATCCAAATCTAGTTTTCTCAAAGCTGAAAAAAAAAATATTCTTCTGATGCCTTCATGATCTCTGCTGCAGTAAACTTCCTACACCTATCTTAGCTGTACATATAGTGCTGACACTTATCAGTGTATAAAGAATTAAATTGTTGGACTATTAGAAGGTCAGTATGACAGGATTGGTCTGAATTATGTCCGTAAACCAGTGCAGCCTGATGCGTCAAGCAACACTGAAGCCAAAAGTTCCTCTTCCATCCCCTCCTCTGAGTAAGGATTGCAGATCAGCCCACACTTGTGATGGCTGACAGTCACATGGAGATCCTAGAACATTGTGAAAGCTCTGAATTACTTTGCCTATTCACACTACTTCAACTGCACGATAAAGTCACCACTATCAAGTTTAGTAACTTTGATGATCTCATCACCCAAAATGTTTTAGACACCTTTGACAATTCTTGGGAACTGACCACCATGAACCTCACAAATGTTGAATAGCTCTCAAAATGAGTAAAATATATAACTGATATCTTCTGCCCCCTCTTTCAAGGACCTGGGAATTCCTCTCACTGGACAATGCTTATTTTTCTGCCAAGCCAAGACTGAGATGATGCCATAAGACTGAATTTTTTATCCACAGGATGGTTTTTATTTCGGGTTCAGAGATCACGGCTGAGTGCTTTACTCTCATTCCCAGTAGAGGGTGCGCAACCTTTGGTGCTGCCTCCCATCTCAAGAGCATGGAGTGGCCAAGGAATAAAATGCATGTTAATGACTGAACACCACATGAACCGGATGGTCACCACCTAAACTTTCAGGAGCAATCACTTTCTGTGGGTGAGTCTCTTTATAGTTTTGATAACTAAGCGCTACAATGGAAAAGGAATACAGGGCAGCAAGAGAAGAAGCATACAAGATTACTTTTGTCGGAGGATTTGGGACACAATGACATTTAGAAGGCCAACAAGACGACGACGAATGTGATGATGATGAAGATGATAATAATAACTATGATGGACACTTGAATATGGCTACATCTACTAATATTATGTCAAATTTGAAATTGTGAAATCATTAATATAACAAGTTTGAAGTTTAATATGACCAGTTCGAAATAGCACTACTGTTTTGTAATTGCCTCTGTAATCTACCAGCAGTGTTTTTGCTCAGAGAGACATCACTAAGTACATGCAGTAGCTTCATTGTTATTTAAAATTCATTAAAAATCAATTGAAATCAATTTAATGACGCTGATCAAAAGTCTCTGTATGTGAATTCATCCTATTTGGCACACGTTTTTTTCTTTTTTGTCCTTCCTACAGATATGCTTTCAGCAATTTTCTTTTCTAACACAACAGATCTCTTAATCTTACATTGATATGGTTTTCTAATATTTTGTCTTTTTAGAAATACCTATGTATCCATTATTTGAATGAAACAAAATACAAGCACTTTTCTCTATAGGGTTGTTTACTTGAGCAGTTTAGATTACTGAAAGTTCTTCTAGCCCTGATACATTATAATTGCGATCACAATTTAAAAATGATAATAATTATGCGCTTTTAAAATATATAAGGTTAAACATCTGTATGAACTCGGTATCAATATACAGAGTTTAGTATTAATTTTGCAAAATTATTTAGGAGAAACAATCAAGAAACAATCGCCACCCAGAATGTATATATATATATACACTATCAAAATGAAATGACGGCAAAAGAAATGAAATGCAATTTAAAATGTTTAGCTTTACTGCATGCATCTGAGTAGTAATCTTGCCTTTTTAGATTTAAATTATGAAAAAATTTTAAAAACATAAGCATTCTTCAGTGTTTGAATAATTTGAAATGAAGTTTGAAGATCTCTAAATAACACCCCCACCTCATTCTAGAACCAAAGAAAAAAAAACTTTGAAAAGTAACTGCACTGGAAGTTGCCAATTAATAGTAATAATACTGCTTATATGCA
Organism: Plakobranchus ocellatus; assembly: GCA_019648995.1. NCBI lineage: Eukaryota > Metazoa > Mollusca > Gastropoda > Plakobranchidae > Plakobranchus > Plakobranchus ocellatus. The sequence goes on from BLXT01000977.1 coordinate 595,451, forward strand.
AAACAATGAGACAGAAACAGAAGGCCTAGATAGATGCTAATTTCAGTGTGCCTATTGCTGAGTATGAAGATACTAAATGGCTAAGACCAAGAATCAACAAGTAGGCTGGAGTTTCACATATCCAATTACTTATGTTACTGTATCCAAGTTAAATGTTTAGAAATCCATTTTTCTTACGGCAAAATTGTATAAGTTGTATTTTTTTTTTTTAAATAAAAATTGAATTGACAACTGCGCTGTGTACTTTCATTTCATTCTTCGTAAAAATACCTGGTTGGTTTTTGAAAATTTTATGTCCCTCCAGAACAGTTTTCACAATGCAATTTAGATGGTTAGAAACATGAATGATGCCATGTAATTGTAACAGTCAAGATACAGTACAAACAGACAAGATAATCCTCTTTGCTGTTTGTGCATGTATTAAATGCCTAATCACACTTTTCAGTGATGCTATGGGCTAACATAATCTTCCTGTTTTTAGTAAAAGCAGTCTAGTTTTCTTAGAGACTTGTACTGAAATAAATAAAAGAAAAAATTTGCAAAATTTTGCTTGCAGATGACCAAAATTTGCAACCAAGTTGTTGGTGTCATGTTGTGGAAAAAAATCATAAAGCCCATTATTTTTTAAATTACATGAATTTTCAAAAAGATATTTATGCTTTGTTTGTTAACTTAAAATAGTACACAAAACGATGAATTGCGTGTATATATTCTGAAAGGAAATTTCAAAAAGGTGAAAGGACAGGCAGAAGTATATTTAGCAAACAGGTTATATTTCATATTTAATCCCTCCGTACTGGCTATCAGTTTGCTTTTAAGAGTATAATTCAAGCAATTCTCTTAGATGTTGGTGAAAATTGAAAAGTGATGAAACTTTCTTTTGCATCTGAAATTTAAATGAATATTACATTTAATAGTTGATTTGTTTTACCCTAACTTGAATTTTTAATTGCTATTTACTTTTGCACTTTGCCACTCAAGCTGTGCGAGTGGAAATGAGATATCAGAGCTAAAGCAGCCTGAAATAAAATATTCTATATCTAAGTAGTGAGCACACAATCAACCTGTTTGTTTTCTGTGCACACAACCCCCCAAAAATCAGAAGAAAAAACATTTAAAGCCAAAAACTGCTTAATAAAAATATATCAAATCTTGCTTACAAAAGAACCTCAAATGTAAGGAAATGGGCCATAGAATTTTTATTTAAAAGGACTCATTTACAAAATAGGAGAATAAAGAGAAGATGGAATCTACCCTTAAATAGAAAAAAATCTTAAAAAAAAAAACCCCATAAATTTGGATACTTTTGATAAACTCCCATTTCATATCCTAAGGATTTCAACCTTTCAATGTGTTTCATCTCCATATATTGCTGATGAAAATATAAAAAAGAATCAATTGTTTATTAAGAAATAAGCCCACCTCATTTTCAAAATATATTGCTGAAGAAGTAGGCCAGAACTGTGCTAGTAGGAGGTAATCGAAATCAACTCCTCTGTTTGGCTTAGGTGCACAAATACCTGTTGATAAACTGAAGCCAAAAAAAAAATTTGTTAATTTTGCCATTGCCTGGGTGCTTAAGTCTGCCCTAGATGTATGTAGCTATATAAAATGAATTTCACTGGTTTCCTTGATTTTGTAAGTTTAAATGCAAATGCTATCAGCACATTGTATATTCTGTAAAGAATTATAGAAACAAAGACTGGGTGAGTCACATTGTACATTGTGCTGAAAGTTTGTGTTTACCCTGCTGCAATCAGAAGCAAGTTTTGAAGTGAAAATAACCAAAATTATCTAAAACTAGTCAAGTGTGTTTTGATTTTCAGACTTCTGCTGCATTGACACCCATGACCTCGCTGAGAAGCAATGCAGTTTCCTAACAATTTAGCCGCTGCATTACTCTATCATCTTAGCCATTTCAAGCATTTCTGACATGTCTGTTGATTATGATACAGATGATATCATTTTTAAATCTTTGTCATTCTTACTTTTGCAATAGCAATACTTTCTAGATTTAAGCAAAGACGTTTTCTAACAAACCTTTTTTTACATTACGAAAATCAAAAGATAATGGAAAAGGCAAGGCTCCTACCAAATATGCAACAATTTTTTTTTAATTAAAGAAATGAAGAGGTAGATGTGTGCATGATATGTGGGTAGTTTTTTTTATTATTACTGCCATCAAGATTTGAGAAACGATTTTTACAATTTTACAAATGTTCTTAAAATGTTAAAGTTGAAGAAGAAAATTTACATAGTTGCTAGAGAAACCCCAACTTCTTGGATTTAGAAAATGTATTTCAAATTCCATCTTGACTTCACTTTTTGGACTTAATTTTCATGAACATTATCCATTAATTTTAGTCTCATCCTGAAGAACTGAACATAATGTCTTTATTAAATAGTCACTTGAGTTGTTCTTTTTTTGTTCGTTTGTTTTTTAATTGCTGAATTTTTTAAAGCAGGGATGCCAGTGGCCTCTCCAAAAAAAAAAGGATGAAACTTATTAGTTGGCCACAAATGGATTTTAGCAATTTCTGGGCTTGATTCTGGGCCTCTCGTGCTTTGAAATTATGGTTTTGAAGTGAGCAATGACAAGCATAAAACTATCAGAAAAGTAATGAAGAAAAAAAAAAAAGAAATTCGAAAATCAGAAAAGTGGGAAAGGCAAAAAGTTGGAAATCCAATTTAAATCAGAAACCTAGCATCCCTACAACAGCAAAATGCACAATTTACCAAAGACGTTGTTTTCTAAACAACCTTTCAAGACAATAAGCAAAGCCCTATCATCAGTGACAAAAATATATGATTCATTCCAGATTTCATGAACACTGACTGAAACAGTTAAAAAACAAAAACAAGGAAGTTAATTTAGGGAAAGCATTAAGCACTCTTGAAAAAACAAATTTGAATTTTCTTTGGATATATATATATATTATAAGTATTTTAAAATAATGTAAATAACTTTCGAAATACACTCCTATTTGGACCTTTTAAACTGAAGCAGGCATGTCAACCCAAACCTAAAAGTTACTGACACAAAACAAAGTAAAATTGGGTTTGTTTAAAAATGCAAATAAATGACGAGCATAAGCAATACCATTTTAAAAACTCAAAAATTATTTGTATCAATTTTACAAATTCGTATTTTTACCTTCATCTCTTGAGGTAAGTTAAAAAAAAAAAAAAAAAAGTATTTAAAACTTAGGAAATTGATGTTATAAGCTGTGATTTCTCACAATCAGATGCGCTTTTTGCCCTTACAGTTACAAGCAATGAATAAAAATGAACATCACATACATTACATGATTCTTTTTTCTGTTTTTACATTCATGAAGTAAAGTGAAAATAAAAAAAAAATTCCTCTCTCCCATACAACAAATTTGAGATGTGTAAATTTTGAAGGATTCGTTTTCAAAATAGAACATATGGCATATACTTTTGATTTATCAATGAACTTAAGACAAAAAAATTATTTTAATATGATTTACCATTTTTAGCATACAAATGATACGATTATTACAGGTTTGATTTTTAATAGTTATTCAAACAACTCAGCGATATATACAACAACTGGTTTTTTTTTTAAAAAAGCATGATAAGAAACATTTTTATAAAGTTGATTAACAAAGCAACCCAGTGGTTATATTTGGAAGAGATTTTATGAGTTATAATGTGAATTTTTATCCTCTATTGTATTATAACTGTAAACACAAATTTCATTTGGAAATTATGCAAAGAGGTTTTTTCGCCTGTTAGGCCAAAATGAAATATAAATTTCTTATGATAAAATGGTTCTTGGTTAAACTTTTTTGGATATAATTCCACTCTAAATTATTACAAAACTATAGATTTATAACAGCATTTCGACAAAAAAAAAAAAACTATATATATATATATCACAATGCAATCATTTCAAATCAAGCCAAATGTTTCCAAGCAGAATTTAATTTACTTCAATTTATCTCTTTAAAAGCTATGTTTGTGAGGCAAAAAGAATAAACAGTGTTAAATGAGTACAATTGTATTGTTATTACCTTAATCCAAAAAAATTAATTAAATTCTGCTTGAAAACATTTGGCTTGATTTGAAAATAAAAAAAAATTATTTTCTTTACATTAAAACTCACCAACAAAAGCTCAGAAGGAAAATAAAAAAGCACTGCAGAGTCATTTTTTTTAAGCCAAAATCACATCAACTTTATCTTTGATGAAAACTGGGAATATTAAAAAATGAGTCAGAGAAACTAAACATTTTGATAAATGATGATTCATCCCAGCTCTATAGTGATACAATGTTTTGTTGCTAATCTTACAACTGCCTTATTATTATAAATTCTGGCTAAAATCCTTTTAAAAAGCAACAGAAACTTTGATAAAATTCTTAATTGAAAGCTATTGAACTTTAGAACTTTCTGTGTGAAAAATATATATTGTGACTTACAAGACACAAATAGTAAAGTTGAATATTCCAGATTGGTAACAAACATTGTATTACTATAGAGCATGGATGAATCATTCTTTATCAAAATGTTTTTATTTATAAACAATTTGACAATATATTGATTGAATGGAGGAACAGAGGTATTCCATTGAGACATTATAACATTATCAAAAACATTGAAAACATTAAATAAAAAAAACTCAACTTTAGCGAAATCAAGTTTTCAAGGAGTTCTGAAGTAAAAATATTTTCAATCATTCTAATTTTTCTAAATGATAAGATTTGAGAGTCTAGAATCTAAATCTAGATCTAGATCTAGGTGTTCTAAGATAGATCTAGTTCAAGCGAGTTTAATGAAAATTGTACTTGAGTTGGAGCCAAAACTTTTTTTTTTTTAATCATGCATTGCTGCTTACATTAGAACCAAGTGCACCTCGATTGCTCTTTAGAACTCTTTGAGAGCAGTACTGCTGGTCGTTATTTATTTGATATTCTAGACTCTAGCAGTCTCTTTAGCTTTAGCAAGACTTCCGAATATACACACACACAAAAAAAGAAATAATCAGATTGATGTTAGACTGCTTTTCAACGAGTCATATCACTGACTAACTATTAGGCTTAAATAACGCGATAGGGGACAAGTTCATTTTGCATTTCAAAAGTCATCATTAGTATGCAGCTTATCGACAAGATCTAGCCTCTATAGCCAGGCCTAGATCTAGTTCACTTTCTTAGCTCCACATGATTCTCATGGTCACATGATTTTGATATTTTTAAAGATGTGCAAGATGACCTCTCAGAATAATTGGGTCGAACTTAGATAAACAGAAGAGCAATTATAACTGAACTAGGAAGGTAAAGAAGAAGAAAACAGTCGTAAATTAAAAATTGAAAAACAAAGTGGAAAAACGGCAAAAGTGTATTCATACGTTTCACTTTATTGCAAAGCTTTTTCAGTGAAGCACCAAAATAAAAGGGGATGACATACAACTAAAATATAAAAAATAGCTATATATATATATATATATATATTTAGATGTCTAGTTATGTTGTTTGCACACACATATACACACACAAACTTTTACACACACACATACACACACACACATATATATATATATATTTATATATGTCTTGTTATAAGCTCATCCAAATATATAGCCACGCTATGCATAGGCCTATACACTCATGCATTTTTATGTAGACCTATAACTATCCATTCGTACAAAATGTGCAAGTACTTAAAAGTTTTATGTAGACCTATAACTATCCATTCGTACAAAATGTGCAAGTACTTAAAAACACAAAGAAGGGCCTACTGTATTACAATATATAAGTCTATACATAAATGGTTACAGAATATTTTGACATTCAATTCATAAATACATGTATCTATACATAAAAAATAGGCTACGGATAGCAGCACATTCAAGCGAAAGGCACAGAAATATTTAACGATAGCGTAAAGAATAGTTCTATCTTATTTCTTGGGCCCGTACTTATCTAAATTAATTTACATTTATGAATAATTATCTAAAAATAAAAAAAGCCTTCTCAACTCTCAACTCAGAACCAAGGGGCTGCAGATGCGGCGATATTTCTCAATCTCGCCCTTTGTCATCAGCTACAGGCATTACGTCGAGTTTGTGGAGTCCAGTCTTCATATTTTTCCATTTTGTACATACTTGGTCGTTTTAGGCAGTCTTTAAAGTCGTCTGTTGTGTCCAATCACAAACTTTACGTCTGTTCACAGTTGACAGGAGATTTTCCGTTGGTCCAGGAAAGCCTGCTCGTCACGTATACATTGGTTCCGTCATATGTCCAGGAGTTCAGAGGGTGCTTTCTCATGCATTTGTTTTCAAAAGACTGAATTTTTCTTTCGGAGCAACAGAGAGCGTATCGAAACCATGGCGCTTTGACTTTGTACAATTTGAGCAATGTTAAGAGATAGATTTTGATCTTGTACATCTAGTTTAGTCTGGTAATGGCGGAAGTGGTGGGGCCAAAACTCCAGTGCGTGCTCGTATTTCTGCTGTGCAGTTCCCTTCATTAATTAGGACTGCTATTAGCTGTTTGGATTGAATTTTTCAACATCCTCCGGATGCCATTCATTCATCATAGATTAGAAATATTGACATGGTCGTGCTTCTACTGTTCACCATAGCGTTGTACCTTCTCATGGCTGACTTTTCACTCTGTGAGCTTCGGCTCTTATTGTCCCTACCAGTAGATCGATATCACAGGCACACTCTTCCGCCTCCTATGGAGATGGATGTCTCATAGTTTTCCAGTGCTTCCTACATTATCCTTTGTTAGAGTAAATTGAACAACACAGGAGAGAGGATACAGCCATGTCTGACACCCACTGTTGTTCTCAAGAATTCTCTTAGTCGAACGTTAAGAAGCACCGCACTGTTGGAGTCCCTGTATAAAGCCTCTGCGAAGCTCACGATGTCTCCCGCGATCCTGTGACCTCTCAGCACCTGCCATTGTCCATCATGCCAGACATTTTAGAATGCGTTTTTTAAGTCAATAAATTTGTGCAACAAGTTGTCGATGAGTGCTCTATTGAATATCTGCTTAACGATACTTCTTTCTTGCCTGAAACAATAATGATCATACCTACATGATATGTGAGACTTACGTTACTGTAGTTCTGGCACTGTCTAAGCTTTCCCTTATTTGGCAGGAGCTTTACCAGGGATTGAGTTCATTGCTCTGGCTATCTCTTCTCATCGAGTATTTTCTGTGATTTTGGACGACTTTAGTGTACTCCTTACTCTCGCGTCGTAATATTTCTGCAGGAGCATAGCCTCCACATGATGATTTTCCCTCTTTCAAACTTTGCATTGCTTGTCTTACCTCTTCTTCCAAGACAGGTAGACAGTGTTCAGCTGGAACTGCAGCTTTCTTTAACATGGAGTTGACTGAATGGAAGTGGTGGATATATATGCCACTACAGTATTATGTCCATATTTTGAGGACTTTTTCACTGCCATTCTTGCTTGGCCGAAATGGTTAAAATCCTTAAATGTTGTTCCCTCTGCTCTTAATTCCTTTGCACTTATCTTCTAACAAGTTTTCTGTTGGTTTCTTGATGAATCAATCTAGCTATATCACTGTCGTTTCTTAATAGTAGTAGTAGTAGTAGTAGTAGTAGTAGTAGTA